>JAZGTJ010020552.1:0-10331 GCA_036877575.1 Botia almorhae
ATCTTGTTGTGGATCATGTGATCGTTTGTGGTCTTTACAGTCTGATTATAGAAGTTATGCTTGTTAAGCAACCTGGTGGTGACACCCAAACTTCATACTGAGGACCAGCAATGCTGATCTGTTCAGGCAGATAAATTAGTCCTGCCTAACTTTATACTGACTAAAATGGGTACTCTTCATAAGAGGCATAAAGATAACAGGTTTAACAGCATTCACAGGACACTGAAATCAAATAACATACACATTTATTAAAGCAACATATCCAGTGGTGCAAGACTGTGTAATGACACTATAAATAAATTATATTTTATAGCCTTTATAAGGTAATGTGTGTAATGTCTGTGCCACAAGCAGCACCAAATTGCAAAATAATGACACTGCCCCTCTTATTGGTTGGACAAACAGGAAGTCCTTCCCCTAATCATGCTATTGGCTGAGCTCAGTTGGACTGCAGAATGCAATTGTTAGGTTTGGTCCCACTAGCGTTGTAGACAATACACACTTCACCTTTACTTAATCTATATGTGCCAATGTCTTTAACTGTAAAAAAGACAGATTTATACAACGTTGTTTTTGTGATGTCATCAATGTAGTGAGAACGTTAAGGATCACTTCAACACATATTTACAAAAGTTGATGTTAACATAATGCTTTTATCCAGGGTTAGCCACACCCCTTCATACCAGGCTGAAGATATTCTAACCACACTGTAATGTGAGGAAGCTGGTCGCAGCATTACCCAGTGTGCTCTCTTAGCTCCAGATGAAATATTGAGTCACAAATGCCTCTGCTGTGTCCACACTGAGCTGCAGACGGGCTTACCGCACTATAAAAAACACAAATTACTAAAAGGCAGCAAATATTTCCTCATGGAAGTGATGTTGTATAATATTTGGTCCGAGATTAATTTCACTGTTTATAAATGTAATGTCAAGTTTACATTCCTCCAAGCATTCTTACCAGGTTATGTTCCTATTAGTATCGTATTAGGCTGTAGCCAGGCTCTGCTACAGTTGAATATAAAGGATCATCTAAATAGCAACAGATGGATTATTAGGAATTTATAATTAATCAAAATGAATGTATAAGTGCATTGCAAAATATACAGCTGCGTCTTATGCTGCGTGCTAAAAATAAGACAGCATAAGACTGCTTTAGCATAAGAAATGCTGAAAATGTTTTCATACCTCCTGCAGTTGGTGGTGGAGGCACTCCTGGTCTCCTAAAATAAAACAGCATGACATCGTCATTTTTAAGGGTGATGTTTATATTTAAGTAGATCTAGGAAGGAAATTCATAAAACAACAAGCAGTTGCACTGTAAGGGTCGAGGGGTCACCTGACAGCTGCTGGGGGCCCACGAGCCGGAGCTGATCTCACATTGTTGTAGAAGTTTTCATATGAAACAGGTGCTGCAAATAAATCGATGCAGTACACATTAAAAGACTGACACACTGTTGCAGAAACTGATTTAAAGGAACAGTGGAACAGGAAAGACATTTTTTAAAAGAATGTTAATGATGCTTTATCTATATAACAAATATATAGTAACCATAGCTATCATGTTCCACAAAGACCACCACGAATGTAGTTCATAGGACTATTCCAAGTCTTATGAAGCCATACAATAGCTTTGCGTAACTAAATAATAACATTTTATTATTTTACTACCATTTTACTACCTCAGAGACCTTCCTCGAATGAGAAAAACTGACGGTAAGTAAAGGCTTAAATTTAAGAGTTTTTGTCTTTAAATTTTTCTCTACACACAGAAATATACTGTAGAGTCAACTTTTATAATAGAGTCTACTCTGTTTTACTTATAATAGAGTCTACTAGAGTCCAATACAGTTGTATTATTATGGAGCTTTATCTTCTGTTCCACGGAATAAACTACTACAGTTTTACAACGACTTGAGAATGAGTAAATGTTGACAGACGTTTCATTTTTGGCTGTACTATCTCTTTTACATTAGAGATAAAAGGTCAAAGAAGTTCAAAGCACATACATGTGGTAAGTTGTTAATAAGAGTACCTGGTGGTTTGTCACCGGTTCTTCTGAGGTTGATAAAATGCTCAATGTCTTCTTGAATGTTACACTGCTCCAGTGATTTCCTCACTTCCTCATAGAGCTGTGTAACATAAATACACCCAGTCAAATCAGTACAGTAAAATAAGATACGTTGTTCTTACAGTAATTGGCGCCGTTTAGCTCGGGTTACCTCATCGCTGGTGACACACTGCTGGGAGAGATGGTTGAGATGAGTCCACACTACGGTTCTTAGGGTGCTGATCCTCTCCACTTCCTGTTTTTCAAAAAACTGGGGAAAGAGCACAGCATACACTTACACATAAGATGTTAAAGAGGTACAAAGGTTTGTTGTCATTAAAAGATCTCTTGCTTCATTCTTATATGCTTGACACTAAGGCAAACTTCAATAATTAACAGACTCACACAAAATCATGTGTGCAAAACTTGCATTTTCACAGAATCTGTACGCCTGAATGCGTGTGATTCAATGTAATTAATATTTAACAAAACTGTTTCCTTCTGCGTAAATGAAAAACAAAACAAGCCAACTTGTAAAAGCAGGATATCTACTACATTTTGGTTTATAATTCGGTCTTTTATGTATAATAATATACATTTGCTCAATAGTTTTGAACTTTTGTTTGACCATAATGAGTCTAATGAGTTTAACAGTTGCAAAAGAGGCAGTGCACAGGCAGTGCAGACTTTATATGATATGACATGACCCTGTTGCATTTGTCAATGATCTGTCAGCGATCATCAGGGATGGGGCGTGTTGCAGGCTGGGGTTTCGTGCTTACCTCGCATGCTTTGACATGCTCATTTAACCATTCCTCTCTGATCTTCCCCAGCACAGTCACATTCTGACTGTATATTCTATCTGTTATTCAAACAAACAAACAAACAAACAAACAATATTAGAACATTAAGAAATGGGAAATCATTCCCATCCAACACAGCTAAAAATAATATCTTAATATTTTTCAGGCTTTTAATGTTTTTCCTTGTATGTTTCGCTATCTGTGTAGCCTTTTTGCTCTAAAATGGCTTACAAACAATTTCAGCCAGTACAAAACACAGAACCAAAATATCAGTTGTCACATGACCTCATCAAGTTGTACTGTGTGTGACTGCATCCAGTAGGATAATGTATCATAGAAAACCATCTTAGTGATATTCACAATGTTCAATTAAAAATTGTATTTAAACAGTAAAATCATTAGAAATATGTACATAATGTGTTAATATACTGCATATCGCCAGGTTTAGCTGCGTGTGTACACTGTTAGGATGTTAGGTGACATTTTTACCTGTTTCCTCTGCAATCTGCTTGGCCTGTTGTGTTTTGGCATACAGCTGAAAATATGAGAGACATAATTACAATATGACACCATTGTATGGTCATACAACGCATCTTACTATCAGTTAATATAATATATAAACTACTGTAATTCCAATTTTAGCCATATTCTAAATACAGCACAACACTGTAAATACAGACTTTCCTAACACTCTATTTTTCCCCTTTGAACTAATAAAGCCTAATAGTTGACTCATTTCAAAAGTTAATAAAAGTTAAAAGTCTTTCAGCAGCTCAAGTCTTGTCCTCAGGGGACCAGCATGTTTAACAATGATTCATGGTGCTGTACATGCTCTGGCAGTCATATGTACACATAAGTGGTCTGAAGATTTGTTTTGCTGTAACTCATTTGCCTCTTAATGTCTTTATAGGGACACTGGCCCTTTGGAATTTAGGCCCAAATCCACATTTGCCTTTTTGTCCATGTATGAAAGTGTTGCAGGTAAACTTCTAAACTTTGAGGGCTAAATCTTATAAATTCATGAAAATGCATAAGAGGCAAAGAGTAGAAACAGGGCTACTAAATATATGTAATATGGATACACTCTGCAACACAACACACAATGCGGTGCATGAGAAAACGCAAATCCTGGTTTACATGGTTACCTGTTCATTTCTATGGGGAGAATATATAGAAATATTCATTGTGCAAACCTGCAGCAGATTTTCTGGTCCCATTTTATATTAGGTGTCTTTAACTACAATGTACTTACATTAGCAAACCTTAATTTAACATAAACAGTAAACACAGTGTACCTATTGCGTATATACATGTTGTTAAATTGAACTTAAGTTTAAAGTGTACAATACTAGAATATGTATGTATCAGACAGATTTGAACAAAAAATTAATTATTGTTTCAACTACATCTAAAATTCAATGAGTTATGTTGATAAAAATAGACAAAAGGATTCCACATGAGACCTGGCAGAACATGAAATGGTCAAAGCGTAGCACAAGCTGGATGGTCAAAATATTTAAAGTCTGAGATAAACATGCAAATATTTAGTCATGTGATCATGCATACGTTATCTCATTGTTGCACGTTTGTCTTTATATTTAAAGTGCAAAAAATAACATTTTGGAAATGTTTCTCTTTCTGTAATGGACAAATCTACTGGATTTATCTCTTCATTTTCCCATTAAAAGGACACGGCCAACTTGTCCACTGTGTCTATAGCAGAAAAAGGCAAATGAAAGCCAGATTCTTGCAGGGGTCACACAGGAAGGACAAAACAAGATGATCTGTTGAAGTTTCATTGCACCTTTTCTTGCTGCTTGGAACTGCTGGTGGTGGCGTTTCTGTTCATATTCTGTTCTGCTTCCTCCTTATCTCGACACTTTTGCTCATAGGTCTTCTTTGCCTTAAGAAAGCACACGTCGAAAATGAAAACATGGGGGACGTTATAACAGCTTGCATTTAAATTCAACTACACTACATAGTAATATTTCCTACCATCTTTGTAACATCGTCAGATTGTGGCTCAGCCATATTTTAATGTATCAAAGAATATACACTTCCAGTAAAGTTTCTGCTTATTTTAAAAAAACAATTATTCTTATGCTTTGAAAGTTTGTAGACAAATATAAACTGTTACATATAATTTATTGTATTTACAAACCTCAAACTGAATTCATTTACTTTAAATAGGTAAGTCAGCTCAAATAGTGAAGGAAAAGTGGCCGACAAGTATGCAGTATGCATGTCCTTCAGTAGTGTTTAAAACGTATCCCAGGATGCCACTCACAAAACTCAGGAATGCCTAGAGTATGCAGAGCTGTAATCTAGTCAGAAGATGGCTACTTTCAAGAAGCTAAGATACTTCTGGATAGTATAAGATAGTTCTGGTTTGCTTAATCTTTATTCAGTCACTATATAATTGACATACTTTGCATTGTTTTATAATTGTGTATTGTTTCATAATTGTTTCATGAGGTCACAAAATCGGTCACTTTCTTTTATAAACATCCCGTTACTTTTGACTGGTGGTGTGGAAGTATTACGGTTCAATGTTTGTATAAAGTTTATACAAATCTTTATATCTATCTTTATAAAGAGAATGAGAATGAGAAGCTTCTATTTTAATGAACAAAGCCATTTAGCAGTGATCACTTCCTGTTTAGTAGGTCTAAAATCAGGTGCGCTTATTCACTTCCCTCACGACACTGCTTCCCTCAAAGGATTAAATGTAGCGTGCAAATGTGGCCAGTTAAACCGCTGGCAGACTGCAGATCACAAACTTTACTTTTTACTTTTTAGTGACTCCTTACTTCAGCGGTTTTCTTATATTGGGCCGCCTTCTGCTTGTGAAGAAAGTCCATCTGCTGCTCTACCTGGAAAAATACAGTGTTTTCTTCATTGTATTTCTTTAAAATAACATAATCATCAAGTAAAGCGTGTCATTTATTAATCTAAAATACTATCGCCAATGCTTGTTTAATCAAGGTCAATCATTCAAATGCTAATTTCCTAATTCAAAACACTGTTTATTTAAGCATCCAAACCATTCTGATACAGCAACCAATAGTACGAGTTTACGGCAGAATCAACCCATGGCAGACAGAAAGGTGTTAAAAAACAGTCACTATATTTAATTGCATTTACTGTCGCTGGTGGTGCTTAAAAATGAAATGCTGGTTGTGTCTTACCCTCTTTCGAGCCTCTTTCTGTTTCTCTCTGAAATCTTCTAACTTCTTTGCTTCTTCTCTCATGGTTTGAGCCAAATGGAGGTGAGATAAACTCACATTTTCTGTTTCTACGAAAATAAGTGTTTTTTTAACATTAAGGAAAGTGATAAAAAAATAAATGGCAACCTTGAATTTTTTTAAACACGTGAACTTACGTAATTTGAAAACGTCTAGCGACCGTTTCAGGGTGCTAAAAAACAAAACATTGATGAGCAAATGACTGACATCTAAGATCAGTTTATTCTGACCCCAAAGTAAAAGGAAAAGCATTAACCACAAACCAAATACAAACATGTGACAAGCATGAAAACTGTCTGCAGTGTTACTGGTCAATAATGGCCTCATATGAGGTGTTAATACTGTACCATTCACATTTAACCTTCTCAAACACTCCTCTGCTGAAACCAACATGTCACTATATCAAATAATCTCATTATCGTAAGGCTCATAATTAAAGAGATTATTAACTTAACAAAATTATAAAACTGTTGGTAAGTGGTTATTTGGGCATTGCTAGGGGTTGCTAGGGTGTTCTGAATGGGCCTGAAGTCACCATGAAATCAAAATGTTATTTTTAAGTGTTTATTATAAATTTATTTGTGCAAATCTTCTTTTTTATTCATGTGTCCTCGTAATCAATAATGAAAATGAAAAATGAAAATTTACTTCCCCTTTGTAATGGCTGACCTTAACCGCTCCCCTTCGACAGTTAGCCTGCTGCAAGCTTTAAAATGCCTTCTTTTTCTATAGCCAATCAATTCCCAGTAAAAAAAACAAGCCACGCCCTCCATGTTTTCATTTCACTTTGAATTATGTCAGAACACTAAAGTCGGTGCAACTTCTGGTTTACACAGACTTTAAAGGCATGACTTTGAGTTTTTAGGGTGTTCTGGTTGTGTGCTATGGTAATGTGGGTGCTGGCTAAGATGTCGCTTACTAGCCTATGTATGTCTTGGGCCCCTCCCTCATTGTAAGTCTATGTGATTCTTTTTAGCCTTATTTAGCATCTGCCAGGCAAAACATACAAGTCCAAAAACGTAAGAACTTAGATTAGCTAGTCTAGTCAGCTTATCTGTATGCACCAGTCTATTATTTAGAGTTAAGGTTTTTTCCATTCATAACACTAAGCAAGCACCACTAATTAACCAAATATAAAAACACATCATTTAAGTAACTGCCAGTTGTGTTAAAGCTGCAATCCATAACGTTTGCCTTTAATAACCATCTTTAAATCACATGAAGTTATTTTATAACACTTTTAAAGGGATAATTTACCCATAAATGAAAGTTCTTCCATCGTTTACTAACCCTGATGTCTGTTGGTACCTAAACAACACAAAACCACTGAGACAATTCTCAAAACATCTTCCTTTGTGTTATCCTGAAGGAAAACGTCACATAGGTTTGGAATGACATAAATGTGAATAAATGATTGAAAAATGTTTATTTTTGGGTGAACAATCTCTTTAACTGAGGCTGTGGATTGCCAGAAATAATGTTGTGAATAAAACTCAGTTTCCTCCACAGGCCGATCATTTAAGTTGATAAGACTTCAGTATATTGTCAGAAAACTAGGGACTAATTTTGTGTTGTCTGCTTTTTGAATGGTGAAGACACGGCACTCATGGACTTCATGCATTTTACAAATCACTAAGTGTCACGGCCCTGTTACTCATGTGAGCTCTTTGTGGTTTTTGACTCTGTCGTAACTCTCTTGTGTTATGTCTGGAGCATGATATTTGGATCCTAATTGTCAGACTTGTATTGGGTTACTTTCTGATTGTCAGGATCTGAACTCATGTTTTTGGTCTTGTCCTTTGTCTTGTTGGGTTTTATGTTGGGGCATGGAGTCTGGGTTCTACAACTTCTAGGTTGGTATTGTTTGCCATGTGGTTGGAATTCTCCCATGCTCCATGTTCTTGTCTTTTCACAGCATGGTGTTTGGATTCTGGCATTGGCATGTCTGTCAGTGCAAAAGGTCATGGGTTCAATTTCCAGGGAGCACATGTACTAACAAAAAGAAATGTATAGCTTGAATGAACTGTAAGTCGCTCTAGATAAAACCATCTGCCAAATGCGTAAATGTAACGCAAATGTAGACTTTCAAGGTTTGTCTTGAGCACATGGCTCTTGCTATCTCTTCTGTGCCATGTGCTCTGTGTTATGTGCTTATAAAGTAGTATGGAGTCTGAATTGTACCACTTCTAGGAGGGCAGTGTGTGAGGTGATTTGGAATCCTGACTTCTATGCTCCATGTGTTGTGTTATTGTTTCATTAAGAGCATTAAGTTTGGATCCTGTGACTTCTGTTCTGTGCTCAGCTCATGGTGTAAAGATCCAAATTCTTTCTGTTTACTGACATGATATAACCACACAGATGAATGAAATCAAACTGACATTTCCCATGAAATCAGACCCGACAGCTAAAATTATAAATCTATATTATCTGTTATTTACTTGCTCATTTTTTAACCCAAAAAAGTTAAGGATTGCAACTTCAAATATAACTCTTATATTGCATGTATGTACATTTAAAGAAATTAGGTCTTAGAACTTACTTCATTTCACTATGTCCACACACTTTCTTAGACAAACCCAGGAGCTCTTTAGCATATTTCTCTTCTATAGCGGCTCTGCAAGAATGTTTTAAAATGCCGTATTAATGCATTTTTAAAGTCTCTATACTCCGATATCTGTGGTTTCTGCCACTGGACAGCATCTTACATCAACTGAATGAAGTATGAGAAAAATCCCTTTCAAGAGCTTTCAAGAAAAACAGGAAATCCTGCAACAAACATCTTTTTCATTTTAGTTTTTTAAAGATGGTTTAAAGATGAAAATGCAAGAGCAACTGATTTTTTCACCATAGCTGGAAAGCTGTCTGACATGAACGTGTTAAATATGAAGTTTAAACTTCAAAGTAACCTCATGACATCTCACCTGGCTTTCATGAACTCCTCGATTTCTTTGCACGTCCTTTTGCCATCATTTAAGTGCTGGATGACGCTGTCATATCCTGCTGTGCTGGTTATATCAATGTTCTGCACACAGGATTGAAACGGCGCACTGCCAAATTAAACTCATGATCTGGCTGCGATTGTTTCATTAAATTTACATTTATTCTCAATGTGCAATCCGCGACCTCCGCAGTAATGCATCTATCTTCAGCGTAGCTATTTGAAATATGGTGCTTCAGACTGTTGGCTGTCATTATCCGTGGGAGCCCATCACAGAATATGTAATTTATAAGTCTAGAGGGGCAGACATTGCATCATGCCCAAAGCCACGGCAAATATCTCCCAAAATAAAAGTTATGAAAACAAAACTAAATTGCACTGTATTGCGTGCTTTGCCAAATAAGGCATAGAAGTTTACCGGAAAACACTTAAGAAACAATATTAAAATAATCGTGTTATAAACTCTGCATTTTAAAGGTGTAAAATGTTTAGGTTATATATAAAAACACAACAGTTTGGTTTGTTTAATGGGGTGCTGGATCTTTATGGCTTGTTTGTGATGGCCACACTTCCCTTTAAGAAAATTAACGCCGTTTCGAAACGTGTTTGAATTTACACGACCTAAACACTTTAATTATTTTGTGTTATACAAATAAACAATAACATACATGACTACATTGTTAAGCTCTCTATATTCACTAAACATTAACTGAATGGCAAAAAATAAACGATAAACAATATCTTACCCAAAAATTATCTTTGAAATGTAGTTCTCTCATTGCGTGGGCTTGTGTTTGCGCGCTGTCAAAAATATCTGTGAAGTTCCCTATCGGGATGTAATAACGAAGTGACTGATAGATTTCACACTGTCATTATGGTCCACTGAACATCATGCATAAGAAGACACGCCTCTGGGTCCTAAACACGCGAATTTCACGTCGGACTACTGAGCGAGCTCGCCAAGTCGCCGTGGAAAGTGACCAGACTTTCAGTGGACTTTTTCACCCTCTAGTGGTCAACCCAAGTTACCACAGTCTGGTCGTATATTTTATACTTTGCCAGGGCTGCCCCTTGTCACCAATTCTGCTAATTATATTTATTAACATGACTTCAAAGCACAGCCGAGGGGTGGAGGGGTGTCCGGTTTGGGGGCCTCATGGTGTCATAGCTACTATCTGGGAATGATGTTGTCCTGATGTTTATGTCGAGCTGTGACCTGCAGCAATTGCTGGGACGGTCTGCAGCCGAGTGCGAAGCATCAGGAATGAAGGTCAGCACCTCCAAATCTGAGGCTGT
>JAZGTJ010020553.1:0-10331 GCA_036877575.1 Botia almorhae
TCTGTCATCAGACAGGCACAACGTTTAAATGATATTATAACCTCTTTTCAAAGTTAAATAGTTTATTTTCTACAGTTGATGCTGTAAATAATGGTTTGGTAAGGGATCAACAACGTTATCTGTTATTCTTAAACGATCAGCAAAAGTTCTGGGACTTCACACTAACATAACATGTCATAATATGTTTCAGAATATGTGAGGGGTGCGAGGTTCACACTGTTATCAGGTTGATGAAAATGTTTTATTGGTGTTCTGAGTGTTGTGAGGTGATGTGTAATGTGGACACCATTGGGTTAATGTATCTTATTTCAGGACTGTTCTAACTCACTGCCCGAGATTATTTTTTAATTATTATTATGATGTCATTGGTGAAAGGGACTGTCATTCTGATCCTGGTCACATTCATGTCACAGCGGTGATCCACGGAATGAAGGGACAGAAAACTAGTCAGTGTTTTCATTTGTACAGATAACAGCAGTGAGAAATGAGTGCTTCTCTCTTCAGAAGTGCTTTATGTTTAGTGGTTTGGTTTACATTGTTCTACCTCACTTTCACAACTTTGATGTCATTTTTCCTTGCTAGCGTTTGTAGCGTTTCTCTTCCAGAACTCGCTATTAAATGTCTCAGAGAGGCTTCACATGTGTAATTGTATTTATCTGGAGTTCAGTTCATTATTGTGGCTATACGTTTATCATGTTTTGTGGTCTTTATGGATGTATCTGTCTGTGAGTTCTGTAGCTCAGGACGGTATTGATGTCTCTGTTACAGATTCTGTTGTCTGGCTTCTAATCTTCTCTAACAGTTTCTTTTTCAACACTCGATCCACAGTTCTGAGAGCAGTGAAACTCTGACAACAGGAAGTTAATGCTGAAGCTGAAATCACAACTTCCTTTCTGAAAGCACCAGAGATTTATTACAACATGTTTGTTCAAACTCATCTGTCACAAGAATGATGGATGTGCATTTAGTGAAAATCACCTCAAAATACCAAAAGAACTCATTTCACCATGATGTTAGCTGTGTTTCTCCTCCTCAGGTATTTATGTGTCATGTTAACAGCATGTAAGTCCACTGCGAAATGTTTGCTGGTCAAACTTATAAAATGACAAACCTTATCAAATCAACAAACCTGTTATGTATTAATGTCTCCTTTCTGTAGATGAACAGCCTAAAGAGACAGAGTAAACACTACAAACACACAGCCTGTCATCTCTCGCATGAACAGTGTCTCTCTCTGTGATTTGGTCATTTTTATGAGTGTTGAACTGGGTTTCATTTTGATGCTTTGAGCCACAGGATGTTTTTGTAAAGCAATCTTTCATATGTGTGTATAGCTTCTTATTTGCTTGAAATAAATACAGGTAAAAGAATTCTGTCGTGGTTGTTATATTATTAGTTTTTAGGCTTTTCAGAGTGGTAAAGATTCAAAGTAATTATATTCCAAAAAATTCATATACAGAATATAAACCCAGAGTTTAGACTTATTATAAACCCTATAAACCTTATTGAAGGCATAAAGATATGACACAAGGTATTTGTCAAACATTTCCAGGTGTTGTTTTCCTCCATTGGTCTGTATAAACAGGATCAATTATCTATGCAAATACTGACATAACATGACATAACTGTTGAGAGATTCTCACACTTACAGCAGAATCGACACGCACGGTGATAATCTGTTGATCGCTCAGTCATGCACATTCAGATGAAGTTCATGGTCTCAGGACAGTTACATAAAAAAACTTGTTTGTGAGTTGAGAATGATTAGTGGAGTGTTTGAGGCAGGTAAACATGTGGTGTGCGTGCAGGCTGGAGGAGGATGCAGGACTGCGGTTTTTACACGTAACATGCCCTAATCAGCAAAGACAGGAAGTGCTAGAGCAGAATGAGCCCTTAAGGGCTTTTGTGATTGGATGGTGGTGTTACCACGACGACAGCACCATATCACAGCAGACGTGTCCACAGGGCTAAATGTGTGAATGAGATGTCGATGTGTCTGGTGTAGTGTAGTGTCACACTGTCCCAAAACTTTTACTGTCACTGTTCTGGCAGGTTTCTGGCATTCAGTTCAGATTTCTTTCACATAATTAAACCAAAAAACTCAAGAACTCGTTGAGATTCAGTTTAGATTTAGATTTATTGGCAGCACAAATGGAGTGAGTTCGTATAATTGAGTGTGTATAATGATTCAGAATCAGTACGGCAGTTTGTGAGAGAATAATACAGTGTGCGTGTGTTCTGTGCTCTGTTTATAGATTTACAGCTTTGGTTGGTGAACTAATTCGGGACACTGTTATATAACACACACACTGACTGCTGTAGCGGCCGTCACAACAGGAAATGTCCTGAGACAGACAAATATGTGTTAGATTGTGTGATTTGTGTTCACAACAAAACCCTTCAATCGCCACAGCAGAGCAGATCTGATGTCTTTAATCTGATGATTTCCAAACATCTCGTTAATGAACGTGGCAGTGTATTAGAAAGAGCAGAAGAACTCATCACAGGGCTAATTAAACTCTGAAAGCAATTCATTAATTAGTTTCCAGTAAATACAGCATGAAAACCTTAAGAGAACCTTCTGTATCTGCTGTGTTAAGAATGAGAGAGAGAGGAAGTTACAGGAAAGATGGACCATTTGGGAAAGAGGTTCTTTCTCTTCCAAAAAGGAAAAAATTTGTACCTTTCAAGAACCCCTTTATAAAAGTCTCATTAACACATGAAGAACATGTTATTTTTATGTCTCTCTTTAAGAAGTGTCACTGAAAGGATCTACATTGATCATCCTTACAGACACACATGGCTTAAAGTGTACAAAAAACAACAGAATAAACAAACATCAGTCCGAGAGTCTTTTCATTAGTGTATAGATGATATCTGTATCTTACAACCTGCAGCTTTGAGTCCCAGCGGCTTTGAGTCCCAGCGGCCAGCACAAAAGAAGCTTTGAGGGTCGGCAGACGCGTGGGACTCTGAAAAGGTAAAAACTAATGGATGACACTTATTGTCTGCAGGCCTTTCACACTGAGAGATGCTGTTCTGAGTCACAGCACTCTGACACATGACTCAGTAAACATGTAATCAACCCTCATGAAGCGGCAGACTCCATTAAAGAGTGGAAACGTAACATACAGTTGCAGATAATGTGGGACTAATGAAGTGTGTGTGTGTGTGTGTCTGTGTGTGTGTGTCTGTGTGTGTGTGTGTGTGTGTGACTGATCTGACCCACTTACTAAATCTCGTCTGGAGTCTCAGCTGTCCCCTCCATGGATGTTTATGACTGACAGACATCCACACTAGCAGAATGTGTGCTGGTTAAATTCACTGTATTCTCACCAGACTGCCTAACAGGCAGATATTATGATATATTCATATTTATTTGTAATTCAAGTTGATCACATGTTCTGGATTCACCACTCATGCAGTGTTTGTAGATGTTAATCATCCACACATTTACTGTCCCCAGCAAACTGCTGCTTACTGGTTTCCTGAAACATAGGCAACGAGAAATCTACATCACACGAGACTCTGTTACAAACCCACTTCAGCTAGCACAAAGAAACACAATCAATAAAGCTTGATGAACTAATTCAGTCATTAATTAAAACACAATAGTTGATGTTGAGTTTATTCTGCTTCACAGCACACACCCTGCATGACTGCTGCCACAAAAACACTAACTGAGAGTTTAGTGAGTATCAGTTCAAACTCTTTAACTCTATGAATGCAGTTTGATGTCATGGATGAGAGAGTGATGTCACAGATGAGAGTGTGATGTCACAGATGAGACAGTGATGTCACAGATGAGACAGTGATGTCACAGAGGAAACAGGGATTTCACAGATATGGATGTGTGTCAAGGTCTCCTGTTCATTGGCTCTGATCTCTTTCTCACAGGTCTCGTATGTTAATCCTAATCTGTGTCACTGTGTTTTCTGGGAACAGAACAGCTAATCTGTTCTTGGCCTAGAGGAAAGTGACGCAGCACAAGATGGATAAGGACCCACACTCATCTCTTTACAGGAAGTGCACTGCACTACATTTAGAATGCACTAGTATTACTCTGTACATCACTACATACCCCTTAACTCATACAGGAAGTGTTCTCATTGATTTCCAGTCAACAGTAGAACAGAATACATACAGTGATCACAGATCACTGGAGACTGAAGACACAGTTTCATATGTATAAATGTCATTGTATTAGAGACCAGAATATCATATGAAGTGAACAGCTGCTGTCAGGTGGCTTTAGTGCATGTATAAGGTCTTTATATTCGTTTGGTTTGATACTCTGATACTCTGAACTAAAAACACTGACATGAACACAGCTGAATTTATCAGACAATATGTACATAAGAAAGTTTCTGTAAGCGAGTTTTAAGAGTTTTATAGCCTTTAAGTAACCTGAGAGATAACCTTTGACCTTCCTATATATTTATATCTCATTGCTGACTAATTTCTGTTGTCGCCTGGATTTATGTGTATGAGCGGAACAGTATCCTGCAGAAATCTCGTGAACCAGAGTTATTATTATTATTATAATTATTATTAATATGTGTGGTGTGTTGGAGACAGAGGCGTCACACAGCTTCTTCATGACTGAGCACCTCCAGGTGTTGAGATGGTCAGTGGGAGTTCTTCTCATTCTGTGCTGGTTTATCGCCAGTGGCACGAACACCCAGTGGTCATAAATACACAGCCACCCACTAGAGTCACTGGAGAGATGTCCACCTCATCTCCACTTCATCTCCACCTCATCTCCACTTCATCTCCACCTCATCTCCACTTCATCTCCACCTCATCTCCACTTCATCTCCACCTCATCTCCACCTCATCTCCACCTCATCTCCACTTCATCTCCACCTCATCTCCACCTCATCTCCACTTCATCTCCACCTCATCTCCACTTCATCTCCACTTCATCTCCACTTCATCTTCACCTCATCTCCACTTCATCTCCACTTCATCTCCACTTCATCTTCACCTCATCTCCACACCTGCAGTGTCACAATCACATCTGAGAGGACCTTCAGCAGACACTGTTAGACACTGTAGGAGGACAGAACGAGTGAGTATTGTTATTTATTACAGTGAGTATTTATTAATATCTCTCAAACCAGACATGACGCAATATTATACAATTATTGTGTTTAATATTGATTTCATAAAGGATAAAACGGTACAGATGATGGATGTAAATACTGATTTGAGTCAATGAACATTTAATAACATTTATTCATAAAAATATAAATAATGTGAGACAACAAGTATAGGCACTAAATATGGAGGAAATCAGAACAACAGTTGCTGTACAAATATATTAACCTGAGGACAAAACAACAACGAAAGCTGAACTTCTTGAACAATCCTTAAATAGTTCTTTTCCCAGCTTTGCCCCTCGGTTAAAACGACAGGAGCACGATTTGACCCAGTGACAGCAGCAGTACCGGCGAGCGCCCCCCAGCGGTGGACTGACACATGACGTGGCGCCCCGCAGGTGATCACACAGAGCGAGTCGTGTTAGAGTTTAACTGTGTATTTTCTTATATAACAGACAGAGTTGCTTACAGCTCCATAAACAATGACAACAATTCAATATAACATAGAAAACACAGCAATTATATAGCGGCTAGCTGTCACACAACATGACAATAATTTGTGCAGTAAAACAATTATGAAAAATGATTCTTGTCTTTTTAGAAAACAAGAGTTAATTTTTTTGAGTTTGTAAGAGTGAAATGTTTTGTATGGTTTTAATATTGCATATTATACTGTGTATAATGTTGTATAATATATGCTATATTAAAATAACAGAACTTGTGAGTTTGGTTATTTAAGAACTACACTGTGATTATATTTTATTTCCATTATGGAAATCGTTAAAATTCTAATTTAATTTAAAGGCAATTTTACACTCAGTATTTAAAACTAACATGAAAACATGTAGTTTAAAATTTTAATGTAGACCCAGTGACAATTGGCCCCAGTCTCCATTATTATTATACGTAATAAAAGTCTATGACAGATATTGTTCACTCATGACACATACAGTCCTGCTCAACCACTGAGCTCATCTGAGCACATTTCTGCAGTCTGGGGACATGTTTATGATGCTGGATTAAGTTTCATTCTATGTGGAAATGACCAGAGGAGTTGCTGTTTATGTTATTTTTACGACTGAATAAATTGTTTGTGTGTGTTGACGACAGAGTCTTAAGGCGTAAAGTGTAACAGCTTTCCACTGCAGTGCTGTTAGCATTTGATTTGTGTAGCGTGAGATCTCATGATTTAATATCCGCTGCTGTGTGGAAAGAAAAACACAGATATCTGCCCCCCCACCATCACGACCAGCCCCTCGAGAGCTTCAGTGTTTATAAGATCAAATAAGATGCAGAAAAATGAGATGTTGACCATCTGAGAATGGCTGTAAAGACCTCTGTCATATATTCACACACACACACACACTCAGCCTGTGAGATTAAGTATTTAGTGTTAATAAACAGGTTATTTCCCAGCCAGATTTACATGAATAATAAAAAGCAGATGATTGTACACAATCTTATACAGAGAATGAAAAAGCAGCAGAAACTGAGGCTCTGAAACTGTGTGTGTCCTTCATAAGCTCTTGTCTACCCTGTGTTTGTGTGTGTAAGTCCACAGCAGTTCTGATTCCTGTTTTTAGTGATAATGAGTGTAGAATTTCATTAAAAACATGAATGAACACATCGCCGGGTCGTGTTGTGCGTCATCAAAGGACAGACATCTTGAAAAGGAAATATCATTCAAGAAACATGACTAGTCTAAAAACACACACAAGCGTCACACTGTCTTCCGGGAAAGATTGTTTTGTTGATCAAACATGAAACCAGTGACACTACAGATCAAAATCCTCAGAATAAACTCATCTTCTACTTTCTCAAATTTGTCATGATGTTGAGCAAGACAAATGAATGATCGAACACATGAGCAGTTTTGGTTATTTTGCAAGAGGGTTGTATTTATCCTGTCTATCAAATACATATTCGTCATATTGGGCCATTCACAAAAAATGATGTTTTTTGGTACAGGAAAATTCCAACAAATAAGAATGAGTGTTGTTTTATAATCATGTTATCGCAGATCAGTGCTGAATCTGGTCACAGTGCTGCAGAGTTTATTTCTCTCTAATGAAAACAGAGAGATCTTTCAGTCACTTTATTATCTCATAAGTTTCATTTGAGCCATAAATATAAAGATCAGGGAGCAGAGGATTGTTTCTGGTGTCTTGCTCTCTGTCTTCATTGATCTGTGTGTAATCCTCCATCATCAAAGCCAGGTGATGTTCCTCTGATGTGGAGGTGTTTATGAACGAGGCTTATGCTGGACATGACAGATGAGCTGCTCTGTAGAGATGAGATGAAGCTCTCTGGCCCAGTGGACTGCAGCTTTAAGACTGAAGCTTCATCATGACTGCAGCCATCAGTCGGAGCTTTAGACCCGTGCAGACCAGTGGATGCACATCTGCAGTCACATCATGTATAGAATCTTTAGTATGTTGTTTAACTCAAGAAACAAATCAACCGCCAATCAAAACCAGATGCTTAGAAAAGCAACAGTGTGTGAGTGTGTGTGTCTACAAAATAAAAATTATACTTTGACTGTGTTAAGCTTGTTAGACCGGGTGTCAGTCACGCTGGCTTTGATTTGTTCTTGTGTGTTTTGATGACTACACTGGAGATGAATTCACAATAACACAAATAATGAGCAAAAGTTCAAGTGATTTCTGCAGAATAAAAGATGGATCTAATCCACTGCTGTCTCTGAGGCTTTCAGCATCTTCTCAGTGAGATGTTGACATTTATTTTGATCTTGTGAGTAATTCTGTGTAAATGTTAATCAGTTGAGCTCAACACTGCTGATGTTATAAGAGGCGTGTTGAGCTCAGCTTTCCATGTTAATCCTATTAGTCTGAAAGAATAGACATGATTGGTTTTGTTTAACCTTTATTAAGAAGCATTTGGTTTGGTCTGGAAATGCGTCAATACAACATCTTCAAATTAACAGTTTTTATTGTAACCTCGTGAGCCTCTAATACACGACAGAGACGCGCAGTTGTGCAGGAGTTCATGTTTACACAGAAAAGACACATTGACAATATATAATTTAGCTGATTTTACAGTATAAAGTCTAAACAGGCAGCTGATAACAAATACATCCGCACTTTCATTGGGTTACACTGCCATCTGCTGGCGTGTAGGTAATCTTATAATCAAAGCCCTATTTAACAACATAAATGACAAATCAAACACACAAATATACATACAACACATGTTACAGTCATACACTTTACAGAGTGTGCCATATATCTTGTGCTTAATACAACTGTAGTGCTCTCCTGTAAATCATGTGTCGAGCAAAATCATAACGCTTTACAACAAATAATACAAATTCAAAGCATACAATTATTTAAATGCCCTTACAGTAAACTCCAGATGATATTGAGATGATGATGATGATGATGAAAGTGATTTCTTAAGATTGTCTTAAAAATGTTTTTCTCCAGGTTTCTTCCAGAGTTATTTTCTGGCATAATAACTATAAAATATCAGAAAGTGCTGCTGTTTGATGCAGTACAGCATGTTGTTTTATGGCGACTACTGAAATGTAGTTTAAATGATGGTACTTTGTCACCTGGTTATTTTAAAAAAAAAACAATCGTGTTAGGCTGAGAGCACACATCACTAAAAAAAAAGAGTTAAATATTGTTGTTACTATGAATATAAAAAATCCACCTGAGCAGCAGCATCTGAAGTTCTCTGCTCCTCTGATCCACTCAGCATGACTTCAGCAGGGTGGGGTGAGACAGTCGGCTGATTGGTCGAGACAGTTGGATGTTCTGGATGTTCTCCTCAGATTTTGGATCCTCAGATGGGAAGAAGTTCTGTGATGAACAGAGAGTTTGAAGGTGAGATCAGGGTTCAAGGGTTGTTGTGTGAGGCAAACAATAAAGAACTAAAGAACACACACACACACACACACAAACACACACACACACACACACACACCGTCCAATCAAAAGCATTCGCAGATAAAGAACAGTTATATGCCTTATAAATGCAGTCTTGTTCTGACTATGATTAAGTGTTTATGTTAAACTGCATCACGTCAATAAGTCACATGGTAAAGTTGTGGTATGTTGTGCAGCGATGCTTTTTGGCAAAAAAAGCTTTTTCATGCAGATATTGATACAAAGATATTCTGTATGTGACTGAATATTGAGTGCTTTATTAAGTTAATCATTTTTTTACTGTAATCATAATTACAGCATTAGTTAGACTCTCTTGTGTTATGAGAAAGCCACTTAAGTTAATTGCACTCATGAATATTTAACAGGGACTCAATTCTCAGTGATATTAATGTGATTATTGTTGTTTACAGATGTGATGAGAAAGTCATTTCAGTGATTGATGGCAGATGATGGTTGTTATGACCTCATGAAAACATTTTCATATTTCTTATCATATTTTCTACATTTGTACATTTGTGTTTTGTAAATACCCATAAAGAAGTCTTGTTCAATAGCTCTAAATCAGTTTAACACTGATCAGAAATCTGCTTGAACATGTACACATTTCTGCAAACAGGTGCCACAAATATGACATTCATCTCTTACCATGTTCTGCATGAAGGCAGTGGTGGGCTGCACCCACGAGCGCAGGTCGTTAATAACAATACAGATGTTGTGTTGGTCATTGCTGGTGTGATGGGTTGATCTAAACAAAACCCGTATGAGCATCTGATTGTCTCTTGATCACATTCATTGTATTGAATCAGTGATTTTAAGTGAACGTTTATTGTTTTTAAGTGGACACACACTCTGTGTTAAACTGGTTTATTTTCTCAGGTGTGGCTCGACTGTTTCTCTGCTCAGATTTTCTTCTCCAGGAGACAGATGTACATGCCCAGCAACCAAATATTCAAACCCTCTATAAAACTACACATCTGTCGGATGACATCCCATGATGCATTGCAGCATTGTGAGGAAGAGAAAGTGCAGAGTAAAATATTCCTACAGGTTTAATACTTCATTCTCTCTGAGGTGTTGTGATGGGTGGGGAGATGGGAGGAGTATTTTACCCAGAATCCTTCACTCATGAATCACACTGAATCATTACATAGGTGTGTCTCCAGTTATTTTACAGATGATGKTAAATGCATTGATGTCATTCTCAAACATACGTCAGGAAAAAGACTCCACAGGTTGTTGTATTACCTGCTCCTAAAAATGCTGTTCATATCACATATCAGAGCTGTTGCTTAGCGCAGCAGTTGGGAATGTTGTTGTGAAT
>JAZGTJ010020555.1:0-10330 GCA_036877575.1 Botia almorhae
ATATAGTTTTACAAATATACTTATTATAAAGTATATTAAAGTATGTACATTTGTCGATGTTTGTTCAAAGTTTTTGTCCTTAAATATGCCACAAATATGTTAGAGGCACTACTGATGTACAAAAACATACTATTTTGCACAAAGTCAAATCATAAGTGCACAAATTTGTGTACGTTTTTTTAAAACGTATGAACTGACTTCTAAGCATTTGAATAAAATTGTACAAATTTAAATGAACTTAAAAACTAAAATAAAACAAAACTGAAGCTGTTTAACAAGAGAAATGTGTGCATTTGTTGCAGGTTTTCTTTCTGTCCGTGTTTACATATTACGTGCTGCAAGAGCCCGTTTATAAAACCAGATGGTTCAATGAGAAAATCTGACCCACCTGTATTTCTGTTCACACACACAAGAAAAATGTAGTCCGACCACTTTTAAGCTTTAAAGTAGCAATTAAGGTGTTTCTGGCAAGAGTCTGGATTCAGGAACTTTATTTACTGAATTACTGGTTCATGAGGGGATTAAAATTCTGAAAGGGATAAAATGCTGAAACTAAAAGAATGACATGCTTGTAACACACGCAGGTGTGTGTTACCTTATAGACTCCCATTGTTTTCATAACAGGCTCATGATATTTTTTATCCCCTAACACTCACACAGAACTGTTTAAATGATCAGATTTAAAGCAAAACACGATTCATCCATTTTATGAGACTTTTACAACCTCCAAAAATGTCTTTGCAGGTCAGTTTGTGACAAATTTCAGTATATTTAAGGGGACATGTTAAAAATATGGCCTTTAAGTATAGCCAAACCTGTACACACGTGCACGTGCACACACACACACACACACACATTTTTCTTATCTATCTAAATGAAGACATTTCATAAACTTCTATTGTTTTCATACACAGCTAGTTATAAACAATCGTACACACACTCTAAACCTAACAGAAAAATATTTTAGCATGAAAAAAAACTTTATTTACTATATTTTTTAACATTTTTTCAAATAAAGACGTGTCCAAAAGAAGGTTTTGCTCTGATCTGTCTGGTTTTGCTGACTTTGGGTACAAATCTGCCCCCAGTACATGGTTAAGTAAACCCACACACACACACAAAACACCCTCAGCTAAAGGGACAGTCAGGAGAGTTTTGTGGCCTCTCCTGACATCACCACAAGTGGGACTGTGGACAGTTCAAAGGCAGCAGGAAGATGAATGTTAAAAGCTAAAAGGCCAGATGCTTGTTTTCATAGCTGCTGTGACTCAGCTGCTCCTGTGTCAAGCTCTTCCATAGGGGCAGGTGGAAGAGGCAGGAAGCAACCCTCTGGGGGCCTGAGGGTAGATGTGCTGGGTTTAAATACAGACTGCTGACATAACTGACCGGAGATCAGCGCTTTTGTCATCTTTCCGCCACACCTACAGCTTTTCCGTCTGATCCCGGTGGGTGCAAGATACTGAACATAAAACTGACAGGGCCCAGAAACCGGACGCAGGCATGAAGTCTATTTTCTGCCCTCATCTGCAGTGTCTTTTCCAAAGCTGAGGTGGATGGAAATAGCTGAAGGGTGGGAACACTAGAAAATACAACTGCTAGCAGAAACACGAATTACATAAAAAGTATGGCAACCACGACATGATCGGACAGACATGGGGCCATTTTCCTCATTGATCCAAAAGTCTAAGAGCATGATAGTGATTATTCTCCTGTTTTGCATTACAAATTCAGCTATTAACGGCTGAAAAGTTGACATGAAAAACGTAATTTATGTATTTGGTTCATTCCGTTTTTGCTCTGACTCCAGCGCTGCACTCAAACTGCCACAGACTCCAGAAGTTACCCAAATCCAAACAAAAGCAAAATCTGAACCACCGTTCCGAGCTACAACCTTGAACATGGTCAGTGTCCTTCATTTCTTGAAGCAAACATTTTTCATTCATTTTATGACAACTCCAAACATTCACTTCCAATCCTAAAACATTTCATTTTATTGTTACATTTATAAGGAAGTAAATCGTAGATTTTTAATGATGTCTTAGACTTCACAGTATAGTTACTTACATTGACCAAATTGCTGTATATACTTATACTCAGTAACTGTATATATTTACATATACATATCAATGGGTGTTCCTGCTGTTGTTAATGAATATATAGGATTCACTGTTCTCACTGAAAGTTTTCAGCTGCATCATGGGTAAACATTAATTCGTGGCAATGCTGAGAAATTAAATGTTCACTTTCAATTTAAGCTCGATTTATAGCAATATATGCGTACGCCCTCACGTTTCTTTAAACAAACCCCTCTGAGATCAAACTAATCCACAGGCACGCAGCCCTAAAGTGGTGTAAAGCCTTTAAAGCAGATACAGTAATGACATTATTAAAGTGTCATCCGTCTTGAGTCTTTCATTCAAATCCTCCTTCGCCGAGGATTCCATACCGTCATCCGCTACATCAATCATTTATTGTGAGAGATACGCTCCAGATCAAAACATCATTATTACTAATCTGCCTTTAACCACAACAAAAACCTGCTGAACCAAACCGATGCGAGCAGCTGTCAGTTTCACCTGATCTCCAGACAGATAAGATGTTACGAAAACATGAATGATCACTTTGACTGTCAAACAAATGTTTATGGGATTATGTTCAATGACAATAAAAGACCTTCGCTGTACTGACACAAAGCAAAGATATATGTAGGGGAAATTTGTAGTCACGCAGTCACTGTATCATACTGGAAGGGTTTATTTTGTCATAATGACTGGCTGACTATACATTATAAAATGACATGAGAAAGCATAGAAAATTGCTTGTCAGGGACAATGGCTAAATACACAGTTTAGCTGTCTTTATGTAAATATCACGATTGACCAATCAGATTTGAGATTACTCTAAAGTAATAATGCTACAGTACCTGGTTGGAGTATCTTGACAATCATCATGGTTCTGGTTGCGTTCCGGTTGCACACCTGTCTTGGCTGGCGGTTTTTGAGATCTACAGCTGCGGTTCTGGAACGAGAGGGAATTTCCTCGCCCCGACTGACCTCGACTCCTTCGGCGAGCTACTTTGCCTACGGGTCCCGATCTCAGCCGCATCAGCGTACAGCTGGAGCTGTGAAGAATCAGAACTCAGTACTCAGAATGTACTTTAATGTATTTAAACAGTCAGACATGAAATCACGATTTTATACTTGCTTTTGCTTGTCTGTGACTCTACACAAAATACAATGTTTTCTCATTTCTACAGAATGAGAATTATCATTAGAATTATCATATCATTAGCCTGTTATGCTACCTTTAAGGTCTGGATGCATTATAAAAAAATGCACTACCTTGTGTTTTGTTACAGAATTATATTTAATTGAAGCGCAACGAAACCACATATAGGCATTATTAAAGACACACACACACGAGAACTGATTACTGTGTCTGTTCATCAGAGGAAGCAGCTGCGGTTCTGATACACCCTGTTTACTTGCTGCATCACAGAATAACAGTAAATGTGATAATCACAGCTGTGTAACCCAATAACAACTAGATATCCATGATTTTTCTGGGAGTATTATTACATGATCTCTGATCAGTTTAGCTGAATAAACTCTGGCGCTGTTTTATCTACTTTGCTTGATGTGTTAAAACCAGAGCTGGAGGTTTGGACCTATACAGAGAAACAGTCTTGTTATTTTCTCATTATGTCCAATTAGATTAATCCACACGCTGACCCTCAGTGACCTCATCTGGTCTTATTGATTTCATCATCCACTAGCTGGCAATAATAACAGGTATGCAGGCACTTGTCTGTGCCAGGTTTTCTAAAAAAACAAAAACAAGGTTGGATGAAATCTCTAAATATGGATTCATTCATTTTCTTGTAATTTTATTAAGGAAAGCATCCAAACCACATACGGAACACCAGCCTGCCTTACAGTAGGTGTGCTCTGTTATCAGTGCTCTGTTATCCACAGTGTTCAGTATGAACACAATGTCCCAAAATGAAATGTGACGGCAGGCACATGAACTTGATTTTCCTGCACGCTGATAATCATATACACAGACGTGCGAACGGGCAAAAATATGTCAACTAGCCAGAAGCATTTTCCCAGACGGTTAAAGCCCCGCAACAAGAGTCATTCCTGCACAGACAAACGTACAAAGCCATAAATTATGTCACTCTGAGAAATAAACAAACTGCAAAGACCGGATTGGTGACAAGCACTTATGTAAAGTATCACCAAGCAAATAGTGCCGAGTTGCTAAAAGTTAGGAACAGGAGACTTATTGAGGGAAAGTTCACCCAAAAACCTACCGTCATGTCATTCCAAATGTGCTTTTTTCGCAGACTACAAAAGGAGATGATATTTTTCATACACATAAAATCAATGGTATCCGGGGCTACAGCTGTACAGCTTAACAGCTTTGTTGAAAAACAGACCGAAATTCATTGTTCAGTGTCGTTTTTCATCAAAGCTGTCCGATCGGTACACCTAGAATGACACATCCTGGCACCCTGTAAAAAATCTATAGTGTGCGAGTGGTATGAATCTCTTTATTGCATTTTTTGGCATTTTTCGAGCACAACAGCCCATTTACTGTAGCTAAAAGAAACAGTGTCCACGGAGGAAAGGTTTAAGGGAAAAACAACACGTATGTTATTAAAACAACCAATTTAAAACATACCCCAAAACAAACAATTTGGTGTAGTGTCTCCTTGTTTATCTCTATACTGTGTTTGGTCTTTAGCTCTCACACACCTGTCTTCAGTGGCACATCCTTCTGAATCTTGAGAAGGGAGTGGCTCTTTCCTGACCCCGCCCACAGTGGAATTCTGGGAACGCCTGCTGCTGCTTCTCCTGGTTCGGATCTATGAAACGCACACAGACAGATCTCGTTTGTTCAGGATAAGATATTGTAAGTGTTTGTAGATGCAGACATAGATTTGTACATCGTATGAATAAAAGATGAGCAGTGCATGCTGCGATCACATTATATTTAAGCTTTTTAAACGTAGTAACTAAAGACAAAAATTAAGCCCTATATAAATATACAGGGGGTCATAGCTGCACCTGTGAATGACCGAAGGAGCCGGAGACCCTGGATTTGGGAAGGTGGGCCAGGGCGAAGCTCTTCTTGGCAGGAGAAGATCTGGCGGTTGCGTTGTTTTTGCCCATTTCCAAAAAATGCCGAGCCACCTTCAGAAGTCGCGTAAAAACATTCCTGCCGCCTGGAGCCTCTGCGGAGATAGATTGCAGGAAATTTAATCTATGGATTGGCGTCACATGTCAGAGATGAAGAGTTTATACACTTATGTGGGGCAGGTAGGTGTCTATCATTACTGAAAGAAAAAATAAGAGCAACGGAGAACATTACTGCATTAAGTTACAATAAATGTTTGCCCCTATACAACTCACTGACATGATAACAGTGTGTGTGGGGGGTTACCAGGGTGTTGCCAAGCATTCGCCAAAGGGTGTTTCTGAGCGGAGAACCTGCTCCAATTTAATAGCATTCTTAAATAAGTTACAATAATAAGCAAATAAATATTCAAAAATACAATAAACCTGTAAACGGAAACAAGCAAGCACCGTTAACGACTGTTTCACCCCACCCCTTGTTATATAAGACAAGTGTTGGCCTCACCCCAAATTCACACCATTGGCTGAGCCAGAACTTGACTTGTCAAATCGTTGAAATAAACAGCAAAGTTTCAGCATTTCAATGAGACACCCTACAAAACTGCATTCAACTGCGATAAAACACGTTACTCTCCACGTTTCAGAGAGCTGGTGCCTCTATTCACAAGTCATTTTAAAAAGCAGATAAATCAGAGGAGTAAATCTGATAACTTCCGCGAGCCTGCTGCAGTTTCATTTCAGATACAGAAAACAAACATGGCACCACACGGGCCCACATTCTACAACTGAATGTTATCAGCCTCGATCACATTTACACAGGTGGTTCTGGTCGGCTCTCACTGATGTAAGCTGTGTACTGGAGGACGGATATCCATGCTGGTCACATATGCCACTGGGGACTTCAACAGAGTCCTGCTTGTCCCCTGTAATCTCATCAGCAGAACAGAAGCATGTGGGCTGTATTGCATTTCAAAGCTTGTGTTTTGTGGGTCTAGAATGTTCTTTGCACTGCAGTGTAATTTACTCGACACAGAACGTTGTAAATCAGTGACCTTCAATACCGCGTGTCAAGGGTTTCAGCCTATTGTCTGGATTTCCTTTCTGGGCTATTCGCCAATATTAACTTAGTGCGATCGACTCAAAGCGATGTTAAAATCTTTTAGATGACACAGCAGGGTGCCATCTTAAGGAACGGGCAAACTAAAGGTGTTTTAAGTTAGATGGTGCTTGTGACTTTGTGTTGGAAAGGTGCAAAACTGCGTATTTTTAAAACTGAGTAAATCAACCAATCAAATTTGCACAAATCAGCCCTGTATAGGTTGATGGGTCTGTGACATTTAGAACAGCTCACCTTTTTTGGAGCTCATGCGGGCAACTTCCTGTAGGGGTTTCTCATCTTTCTGCTGAGCGCTGACAGAGGTCGTACAGCTTTGCACACTTTCACCTTCCACTTTCTCTGCAACGAAAAATAAAGAGCAGATAATCCGCTCGCAATTTAATTGGCTGTTGTCGCATTTTTGGGCTGACAACTGATTGGCTAGAGTTACAACAAATTCAAAGTCGTGCCGGCGACGACTAAACGGAAGATTTTCACTTACGGTCTCAGTCAATGACAACTAAGCTATAGTTTGCAGTAGATGTTATAAAGGCACGTTCTAGCATGCTCTGGAGCTTATCGAGAAAATGCTGGAAGGTATCACAGCTCAAAACGGCTTCTTAAAGCACCGTGGCTTACAAAACAGACACACTGAGAAAAGAAATCCTCTTATTCTTATCCTTTTCTTGTGGTTTTCCCTCATGACAAATATAAGCCAGACGTTGAAATAAGACAGAAGTTATCCATCACTGAAGCTTAAGTTTATGGCGTTTCTCTTGTCCAGATTCTGATGGATAATGTCTCTGCGGAGGATAAGAATTATTGAATCATGTCCACCATGGACATCTCACTAGCATCTGTTCTGCAGAGCAGCATCTAAGTGCCAAATGTTTCTAATAAAATAATGATAGAGCCTCTAGAGGGAATTATGGGTAATCCAGCAATGACTGTATAGATTTTCGGAGCCCATTCTGCTTTGAAACAACATTGTGTTTTAATTGTTTTCTGCAAGCGGCATCGCAAATCAAAGACACGACAAAATTGATGTGACCAAGTTCGTGGACAGGAATAAATTGAACTAAACAGAACTTGTGTCATATGGTCGGGTTCACAATTAAGGCAAAACAGCTAAGAAGCATTTAAAGGGTTGAAAGAAAAGCTGTGTATTTAAAGACAAGCAGGGCTGGTTTTCCCCTCATAGCTTCTACAAACTCTCCCTCTTTCTCGCTTCCAGACACGAATGCTCTTTAAAAAACAAACGTCCAGCTTCAGGTGCTGGAAACAGGCTTCATCTCATATGACTCAGCTGATAACCAAAAGGCCACAGCACAGTCTATCAGATGGAGGAGAAACACAACCAGGATTTATGGGCTGTGTGAACGTGATAGCCATCGCATTAGTGACTGTACACACACATTTGTGTACGTGAGTGTGCTAGCGAACATTCAGGCGCTATCACCCGCTATTAGCGGGATACGTGTTCCATTGTAAGAAGATATGTTAAGAGCATTGTACAAGAGTGACATCAATTAGGTTTAGCAAGCCATTACACGGTTTAATCAAACATCGCTGATATACGAGGTACTAGCTCTATGACATTCGAAATAATGGAACTTTTTGAAAAATGTTTACATTTTATTAGATTACTTTGAGTAATTAATGCTTAAAGGGAACTGAAGTGAAAAGCTTTAGATGAGATTCAAAAATCAGACCCAAAACGTAAGACTTAGTGGAAAACAAAACAAGGCATGTTATCAAAACGAACGAAAGACAATCTAAAAACGGATGTTTATGATATTAAACAGACAGAAGTTGCTCGGTGTCACACGTCTGTTTCAGCAAAGCAAATCGCAAGTCACAAATGTCTCCAAACGACTCATATCCAAAATAAACTCAGGTGGGCAATGCAGAATACAAAGATCAAGTCACGTCATTCTCTATGAAAAACTTAATTTGCCATCTAGATAAAACAAATGATGATTAATTGAGCTTAAACTCAGAATTTAAAAAGCACCATAACACTGTTGGTGAACCAGCCAACCGCATGTCATGTTTGGTCAGTGCAAAGGTACGGGCAGGTCAGCGTGGATCAGCAATGAAAGCACATTTCTGCTCTGAAACTGATAGCTGCCACTTCCTCTGACGCACAACTGCGACAATGTTGGCCTGGCAACCGGTAACCAACGGCGTCTGTGCACAGGAACTCTGTGAGACCAAGATTAAACCTGAAGTTTCCTTCTGGACACCAGCCATGTGTATTGTCACACAGACTTGACCTCTTTTAGGTTCAAGCAGGCAGTAATTTCCATTGAGGATATATGGCCCAAATACTATTCATAGTATAGTACATGATGCAAAACCTTCTGCTGCAATGCTAGGTTGTTGTGGGTGGTTGCCAGGATGTTGCTATGCAGTTTCTAGGATCAAATAGCGTGTGACTTTAAGTTAGGGGACCTTTGAAACCAATAGCAATAGTAATAATCATGCTCGCCTTAGCATTATTATAATTTTAAACCCTCAGTCATACACATTAGGGAAAACTGGTACCACCATGTAAAGGTTCCCTGCAGGTTCCCACAATACCATCATCGTTAGCTCTGGCTAAGAGCCGTTCTCTGAAGCGTAGCGTCAAATCGTATCGAGTTGCACTGATAACATGCGCCCTTATGTTCACACGACAGAAAAGTGAAACCCAAACCAAACACAAAGCACCCTACAAGAGATTTTTAACCGCCCCATATTGTTTATCAAACTTCACCCTTGAGGCAACGTGAGTGATTTTAGCTGGCTGCACAAAAAAATAAAATACACTTTCATATAGTTATTAAATTCTATATTGTAAATTCTATAAAGACTTAATTACTATAGAAGGGAACACAGACTGTGGTATTCCTGAACACAAGATGCACAGCCTGGCGATGGTTCCTTTGCATTGCATTGGGGGAACAAATTCAACAAGTTATGTAAATATGTAGATATTCTACATATTATATATAATTTATTATAACTATATATTATAATAATATATATTATACGCTTACCATTGTGTGTAAAGTGAGGAGGACATTTTCATCATCTGTTATGTATTGCAACATTAAATAAATAGAAAAAACTAACAAACTTTTTGTACCCAATATCTTAACACTCTACAATGACTACAATTTCAACGTTATTTGACACTTTTCCAAAAGGACTCGATTGGTAAACTAAGAAACAAAAAGAAAACAGGTTGGAAAATTACGCAGGAACTATATCTACTGTATTTGTGTAGTGAATTCCACAGATAAAGTTTGTATAAAAGCAAAATTATCTAGCTTAAACCTTACGCTCACATAAGAAGCATGTGAACATGTAGGATATGTTATCAGTGTCCAAAGACCAACATCAAACCTTCCTGTTCCTATGAACTCTCATTAAAATGCTCGTTACTTATTATTAATGCACCCTGAGGGAGAAGGCTGTCTGTTCTCAAGTCCAATTTAATAATGAAAAGCTACACGTAATTCCCTCGCTTTCACACCCCAGAGCCCAGTCTATGTTTAATGGACTTCCCGGATATCCTTAACCAAAAAAAACACATGTTGAAAACAAAACTTTAAAGCATGGTATCTAACTAAATCTAAACAAACTTCAGAATCTGAGCCACACAGATTTGAGTTATTTGGCGTGAGATTGTTTGCATTTTGCACACGTCTCAAAATATTACCATGCAGGAAAACTGATAACACGTAGCTGAACAATGACATTGCTGAAAGTCCAGAGATGAAGCCAAGGATCACAACAGGTTATGCAGGCGAATACAAAGGAAATGTGTTGATGACATGAGACTGTTCGATAATAACCTACAGTATCTGAACCTGCTTAAGCATCATCCAATACAACACAAACAGAACTTAAGTAATTTCATTTAGAACGTAAGTGACTTCATTTAGAATGTAAGTGACTTCATTTAGAACTTAAGTGACTTCATTTAGAACTTAAGTGACTTCATTTAGAACTTAAGTGACTTCTTTTAGAACTTAAGTGACTTCTTTTAGAACTTAAGTGACTTCTTTTAGAACTTAAGTGACTTCTTTTAGAACTTAAGTGACTT
>JAZGTJ010020558.1:0-10329 GCA_036877575.1 Botia almorhae
CTCTTTCCGTCTCTCCCTCTCTCTCTCTCCCTCCCTCCCTCTCTCTGCCCTCTGCTCCTGGACGATGTACAAAGAGCAGTGAAACTCTACTCTGCTCCTCTGTACTTTCTCCTGCGGGATTCAGTTGCACAGTGGTATATTTTTTTAGGAGTAGGCTCAGAGGTCTAATGAGTAAGGACTGGATTTCTCTTCTGGGTTCATATGTGGCTGGGTCTCCTTTCAGTGTCAGATTTATACACACATTCCTGTGTCACATTTATTTAGTCAGTGCTGATATGGTTGACCGGCTCTCTCTCTGGATAGAAGTGTAGAGAACAGATAAAAGGGTGAAGTATCAGAGAAGCACTAAAAGAAGCACTAAGTAGAGGCTCAATCTTCTACTCATGTTTGGTGTACATGATGTGTCTCTATGCGTGTGTGTGTATGTCTGGGGTGAGGTAGATAATGGGAGAAACAGTGATACAGAGTCCAGATCAGAGATTCTTGACACTGTGTGCGTGGCGCAACCAAACATACATGTCTGGATTGGTTGAAAAGAGTCAGAAACAGAATTATTTGTATATATTTATTTGTCTATACAGCATTCTTTTCCTATATCACCATCTCTCCTCCTCTTTCATAATCAGCCTTTTGTCTTTGTCTGTGTTTTCTTTTAATTTATTTTTATCTAAATTTAAGTTAGTATTAAGGTAATATACCATAATTTGAGTGCGTTTTCTGTACTCTCCCAGCCTTAGCTCTGCTTGGCAACCGCATCTGTTACCATGACTACTAAGGCATTGCTAAGGAAACATGATGCATTCGTATGATGATCCAGAGTCTGGTTATGTCATTGGGTCTTTAACACACACACGAATATGTGTGCGCACAAAATTGATGTCTAAATTAAAACTTAAACCAACACAGATGAGAAAAAAGATTTAAGACGAGTTACAAACAAGTCTTATTTCTTTCACGACCTTTTAAAATAATTTCTCATCATTATTCATTTGCTCATAAAGGTGAACACACACCATGATAATACTGTTACTGTTCAACTCGCACCAAAGAGTCAGACATGATTTTTTTTTCTCACTTCTCCGTGTGCATGCGTGACCTTGATGTTGTAACCAGAGCTGCACAAGCCGGGCTGGGACAGATATAGCTCTGAAACTCAACACTGTTGTAGTGTCTGCGGTTCCACACAGACAAGACAATGACACCAGCAGAAAAGACTGTGTGTGTGTGTGTGTGTGTGTGTGTGTGGGACACAGCAGATGATGCTGTCCTTGACAACAACAGAGACCGTGTGTGTGTACATTGTAGAAAAGAGCTAGTCATTGCACTTATGGTAAACACTGTAAAAGTACATCTATTCCAAACAGCAACAGAGTTCTGCATAATTTCCCTCACAAGGTTCCACTGCATATACAGATAGAATTCATAACACATAAGATATGTGAAAATGTGTGAGAAAAGGTATTAAACTGTTTTTGTTTTTCCTTTATTTAGTGGCCAATAATGACAAGATTGCCAGCCCAAGTTTTAGAGTGATCAGTGCCTGATGTGTCCACGAGGGGGCAGTAATGTCCGTGTATAAGCTTTAAACAACATCGCTGGCAGGAGTTAAAATAACTAAAATAACAAACCATAGAACAGAGGTTGCTAGAGTGCAATACTGTAACCCAAGGACGTTTCAAAGGGTCTGCTAGAGAGGCGCCTGTTTTAGCGGTCAAATTGTCTTTAAGCCTGAGGCTGGGTATAGAAAGAGCATTTGGTTTTTCTTTTACCAAAATTAGTCTGAAAAGTTGGAGGGCTTCTGCTTAATCAGAGAAGGGAACATGAGCACTGCTTTTTGCGAAGGATTAGCCACACACACAAAACCCCATATACCCCAACTCAAAAATACCAGCAAAACCATTGATCCATCCTTTACCAAGTAATGTTATGTGGACTGAAACAGAACCTTAATGCAATGCTGTAAAATCAAGTGGAAGGGAATACCGATACCGATAGGTCAGTTTTCACACTGATCAAAGCATGATTCCAAGTGTCAAGTAATATTACAGTATTACTGTAGCCACGTGAGAAGCATTTTTCTCCACCATTCCTGGGGTCTACGAACAGCACGGCCTTTCCAACAGCCCGAATTATGCAACAACGACATCTTATTCTGCACTCTGTGTGAGAGACACTATGTCTGTGTAAATTCCAAAAGCAACAACAAAAAAGTAAGCAAGCTGCAGTTTTTAAGGATCAAATGTTCAAACTTTTTTGAGGTGAAGATTTGAGCTGCCTTAATTCTTTGTGTGCTCTGTATTTAACAACACCTGCTTATTTAAAAAAATCCCACTTTGTACAAACACACACAAATGAAATCAATTTTGTTATTTGGCTAGTATGGATGTATAGATGCTTTCTCTGTGTCCTGTATGAATCAGAGATTTGGCTAAATTTGCTCACCATCCCTTCACCCCAAAACCTTGTACATGTACCCTTGTTGTTGTTTCTCAGTCTCTCTCGGTCTGTACTTGCAGATCATTTTATAGTATTATTTATTACTGGCAAGCCTTTGCATTTGCAAATAATTAAAAAAAAGAAGAAAGATAGTTTTTTGAACAGGGTAGCAAGAGGCAGCAAAGCTGCTCAGTGAAAAGTCTGTATGTTTGTTTTTCTTTTCTTTTCTAAATTAAAGAAACGGCAAGAGCAAAAGAAAAAGATAACAATGTCTTTGATTATGAAGTTGTTATAAAACTTGTTGCTTTAAAATGTATAATTTTTGTGTTGTAACAGTATTTGTTTAATTCAGTGAATTGCTTATTAAAACAAATAAATAGAGGCGCACTTCCATTTCTCATTTCTCTCATTTTTATAATGCAATAGAAGCGTGAATTCTGAGGCTGCAATATTTAGCATGTATTTGATTATATTCTGCTGTTTCCTCATGTTTATGATACATTGTAGTGGAGTGATTCACTTGGATATATAAATGCAGTGAAGAACAAAGCTCTCATTCAAATCATTTTATGTTCTGATAATTTGTCGGTTTGAAACGTGAATTTGCAGGTTACTTTATGAACTTGTTTTTACGAATGCTGAAGTCGAATAAATAAAATTGACATTTCCAGGGAAATCCGACCCGACAGTACAAGTTACAAAACCATTATTTTAAGCTTACAGTTGGGAAGTTTAGGAAGTTAAAGGGGACCGTTTGGAACTTTGATCTGTTATGTACTTTTTCAATAAATGATTTCTTAAAAATTTTAACAAAAAAAAACGGACTGCAGCTTTAAGATGCACTTAAAATCACCAACACTTAATAACCACGTATGAATGAGCACCCCTGTAAACCTGAGACCGCTACGGGAGCTGTACTGGGTCAAATCTCGCGTAGCTGATGTGTGCGGAAGTGCTGCTGCTTCCCGGACGCGAACAGCTGGAGCCGCATCTGACCGACATCTCTAAACCGGATCACACTGCGGGATTCAATTGTTTAGAGTTTACAAGCATTCTCCACCAGAGATGGACGGCGACCTGGCGCTACATTTCGCCAACTTCAGCACCCTGTTCGTGTGCATGGTGCTGAAGTTCCCGCAGATATTCGTACTGATGCGGGCCAAAGCGACTACCGGAGTCAGTCTGAACAGCCTGCTGCTGGAGCTCGTCGGGTAAGACTTTACAGGTTTTGATGCACCACAACGAAACATCTCTGACAGATCCACTACCCGCATTATTATTAGTTTAAAGAAACGTGCAAAACTGTGTTTTATAATGGGACCATGAAAGGCGAGATGAAAACTTTGACTAAGCTCCGTCTTTATGATTTTGCATAAAATTAACGTATTGAAAATTTCTTACCGTGCATTTAATCAAATCAAATGCAAAACAATACCGAATGCAGAAAAATTGGCTTGTGTTTTTGTATCCATGTTTATGTTTTATGTGTTTATAAGGCGTTATAGCAAAACTATGTTCCTCTTCTCCTTCCCGTGTATTTTGTTCAGGTTTATAGTTTTCATGTCGTACCAGATGTACTACGAATATCCACCGGTCACGTACCTGGAGTATCCGATTCTCGTAGCACAAGGTGAGCGTCGATCAGACGTTTTCAGGGAGAAACAGGAAGTGCTTTTCGCGTTGGAGTTTCTGCATTAAACACCTTGTGTCCACAGATGTTGTTGTACTGCTGTTGATTCTGCATTACAACAGGACCCTGAAGCACAGCCTTGTATACGCAGCAGTGTATCCTTCCAGACCCTGGAGCGCAGCTGGTGCTAACTGTGCTAATTAGTGCTAACTGTGCTAAGATCATGGGTTCGAATCCCAAGAACGCACAATAGATTGTGTTCACATTGAATGTTGATGTTCAACATTGATGTTCACACAGACCAAAGGTTTGTTTGCTAAATATACAGAATGATGCTTGTTGGTCATTATACACAAATATTTGGAGAACCATGTAATAATAACTGTTAAAACAGACGAACGCTAAAACACAACCTTTGGCTTCCTATATGAATGAATAATTTTTGTTGAAAATTTTCTGGTTATGCTTCTCTTCAGGGCAAATATGGTTCCAACAAGAATACGTAGAAATATATTTAATGTGTACGATATAATTATTTCATCCCTAACCTACATAATAAGGTTTGTTGGTGGATGGCAGCTGCTCACAGTTCAGAAGTGGGTGATTGACCTGGCAATGGTGAGAAATCTTGACTGCTGTTATAACTGGGCTTAAATTAGTGGCATGCTGATTTTTGTCATTATTTGCTCATTTGTGGAAAAGTGCACAACGGAATTGTCCGTTTTTGCTGTTCTCTGTCAGAGTCTGTGCACCTTCATCAGTGCAGGCAGTAAACTGGCACAACTTCAGTGTCTGTGGCGCTCCAAGGACTCCAGGCAGGTCAGCGCTCTCACCTGGGGACTTGCCACATACACATGCCTGGGTAAGTGACACAGTCATATGAAAGCAGATCTGTTTAATACACATTCACGTGCACTCTTCATTGGCCTCATGCACCCAGCTAACAGTTTTAGATACGAAGAACCTTTCCATTAAGTAACAAAAATGTTATTTTAAATGTTCTAGGAATGTTTAAAGCATTCCATTTTTAGACGTTGTATTAATGTTTTATTACTTGGTTGTAAGAACGTTATTGAAACGTTTTATGTTTTTATGTTTTGATATATAACGTTAAAAAATTCTACTAACGTTACTGCAAGAATTGTTTTGATAACCGAGAGAAAGTTTTGGGAATGTTAACCAGTGTTCTGAGAACGTTCCTGGTAGCTGAGTACAGGCCGTGCACAAATACTGTACAGTTACTACAGCACACTTAAACACTTGTAACTTTACTAACAATCTGCACTTTTTCAGTCAGTCATGTTAATACAGTGTTTGCTCTGTTGTTAGCGAGGATCTTCACTACCACGATCACCACAGGAGACACACAAGGTCAGTCAGAGCTTTCTGATTGGACGTTGATTCTTTGTTCTTGATGTCGATTGGTTAACCTTCACGCGTGTTTTTATTCCACAGTTCTCATTCGCTTTGTTGTTATGAGCTTGCTGAACATGTGGGTTACAGCTACGGTGATCTATTACAAACCTCGAGCTGTGAAACAGGATTAAGACCTGTTGCTACGGTTACAGATACTTCCTGTTACATGCAGTGCATCTGTTCTCTATATAAGGTTAGGGATATTAGGAACAGATACTGCTAATACCTCACAATGAACTGGATACAGTTCAGATGCTATATGTTTTTCAATCTTACTGTACTGTTGTGTAAAACGATGTTAGGATTTACTGACTTTTGGCAAAGCGTACTAGAATTACGAACCTTTTTACCATGACTTTCTTGCACTCAGGGTTTCCATGTCTGGTTTTCCATATGTTTCCAGCGTCAGTAAAATAGTCAGTTTGCACAGACATAAAAGTAACATTATGTCTTGGATAAGTAAAAGAATCATTGTATTAAATTGTACTGGAGTTCCAATATTCCCACGTATGAAAGAGAAGCGAACTATTGCAATGAGTTTTTAAAGCAATTTTGCAGTACATTCTGTGGCCTCAGAAACAGTTGATGCAAAAAAATGTTTACAGACGTGTCATTATAAACATGAGACGCCTTTCGGACTAAACAGTGTTTTCAAAGTAAACATTCCTGCTGATACTGCCGATCAGGTATTGAATTATTCACTGATTCTGCACTTGTTCACACTTCCTAATAATTCCAGTATTTCTCTCTTGTATTTACTGTTGAAAAGCTTTTTGTGTACAGTAATTATTGATGAACGATTAGTACCATGTTTTTTCTTTGTGTATATGTGTGGTTATACCTTTATAGATGTTAAGTTCAATAGATCCAAATCAATAGTTTTTTGACCAGTTGTTTGTCAACTAATGAACATTTATTATTGATATGAAGTTGCTAAACAAACGGTTTTCATTATATCCTGTAGTTCATATGTTTACATATGCAATATTACTCGTAGAGTATTACAATAAAACTATGTATTTAGCAATATCTGTATGTGACCAGATTAAGGGCTAATTTAATGAATGCAGTGTTTTCTGACATTGGTATTCTGTTCATGCAATTTAATTCATTTTATATAAAACCCAAACTACACAACTCTTATAACTCAGTGTTTCTGGACAAGTGAGTTTTAAAGCTGCAATCCATAACTTTCGGCTCTCTACCGCCACCTCTGTTTGTATCATAACATTGTGGGTTTCTTTACACTTCATTACGAATGAAGCCAAACCGACATTTCCCAGCAAATCAGACCTGACAGCTCAAATTATAAATCATTATTATAAACGTATAATAACTTATTTTAATCATTGTGAATCAGGTTAAGTAAGATTGTTGAACATTGATCTATTATGTACTTGCTCAATAACTGATTTTAATTCATTTTTAATCCAAAAAGTTAAGGATTGCCACTTTAAGTACTTGCATATATCAGCTTTTGTATTTTATAAACTTGTGAATCAATAAACTCCTTTGGTGTGGATGGTAATATGTTATTTTTTAAATACTTGAACTCAGCAACATTAGCAACAACATATATAACATTAGTCATTTGTTTATAAAAATGCACAAATTGTTTGTGCAGTAATATTAATATAATCGGTATACTGTATATAGACTCATGTAGAGTATGTGTGATTCAAGCAGACGACTGTCAGTAACGACTGACCAGAGTGTTTATATTAAAACTTTACTTCCTTTACTACATTCACAGCTATAGACTTCTTTAACTGACTACTTTTGTTTACAAAAATAAGCTAATGTTATACAGGGTCTCCAAACAACACGGCTACATGTGCTTTTCATCTGTCAAACCGTACATCAATATAAAACATGCAAATCTGGAGGCAGCGCTTCAAAATAAAAAAGTGCCCAGACCTGTATAAATAGCAAACCGACTGGTAAGATGGCAGGTCAAATATATGCTGCATATTCATATATATATGTATGTATGTATATGCATACATACACACACCACACACACACATATAAAGCATAAAGGAACAGAAGGATTACGCATCCACAGTTCTTACACAGCATTTGCTAGGGTGAGAATACACACACAATTTGACCACTTCAAATCACAAAAAAATAAAACAAATTTGAGTGAACTTAAGCATGTGGTTTTCAGACATTCCTTTGTCTTATTTCAGTTATGTGCTCGCAAGATTAATCGTTTTTTGGCCAAAGGTCTTGTGTTAAAAGGTGATCACAAGTGAGAGATGCATGCCATTTAATGCTGATCTGAGATCAGATTAGTGGGTTTAAATTTTCAGACTGACAGTATATGATCTGTTGTCAGCTGCCCCTGGCCAACTAATCAAATTCATAAGATGTGACTCACAATTTCAGAAACCCAACTCCTGCCCACATGCACAGCTGTAGATCTTATCTCGAGCCCTGTTAATTATACAATCATGTTCCGCTTAGACAGTTTCCTGCTCGAATTACATTCAACTCGTGTTGTGGTGCAGGGCTGCTCAACTCCGGTCCGGAAGGGCCAGTGTCCCACAGGGTTTAGTTCCAACCCTAACCAAACACACTCGAATAAGCTAATCAAGGTCTTCAGTACATTGAAATTATAGCCAGGTGTGCTTGATTAGGGTTTGAGGTAAACTCTGGAGGACAGTGGCCCCACAGGACCGGAATTGACCAGCCCTGATGTACAGTAGGAATTGAGAAATACATGGGTCCAGACGACCAGTATGGGATGCATTTATAATGAGAAAATAAACAGAGTTACAGTAATTTGGGCTTTGACCACAAAGTGGGGTAACCAAAAACGTCAAATAAAAACAATCCACAATAACAAACAACAGTTTCCATTGCGTGAAGTTTTTGTTTTTTATATATAGTGGTGTTTTCTGGCCACATATCTTGTACTGCTGTGTACTTTCATCCAATATAGTCACCCAAAAAGATATCTGACTGGATCGGGCCCAGAACCACATTCTCTTTACGGTTCCTAAGGCAGTCCACTGGCGTCCGGTCCAGCTGATCCAGCAGTTTAGTGTTCAGGTCAACTCTGGCTTGTTTGTGTGGTGCTGACCTCTGTTCTGTGTAGATGACTTGTTGTACTCTTGTAAAAGCAACCACATGCATCCAGAAAATAAAAGCCATATCACAACAGCAAACCTTCATCAACATTTGAGCCTTTTTCACTTTTTTGGATATGCCAAAATGTGCAGAAAGTTACATCAAAGGTCTTTTGTTGGTGCGACAGGAAGAACCCCAAATCACCATGTAGCAGCACCAGAATCCCAAAACAAGGTTAACTAGAGAAGAAGGGAGACATCGAGAAGATGGAGAAAGTTAGTTCCATCATATTTGAATAACCACAGAGGAAATACACAAACCACAGCATGCATGTTTTAAAAAAAGCAAATCCACCTGCAAATCCACACAGGGTCACACACTTTTATCGCGAAAGACACCAAATAAATTCTGAAAATAAATACTGTTTTGATCCACATGTTCTCTTTTTCCTTTTATAGTACAATTAAAATGTTTTCTTGACACACAGTTTGTCAACACACTAAACAAACATGTTGAGAAAGACTTATTTGTTCAGAATGCTGTTGGTGGAGCGCTCCCGCCTCATCTGTGGAGTGTCCAGTCTGGGTGGACTAGGGCAAGAGGGTCAAAGGTCAAACAAGAAACAAGCAGGCCAGATCCCAATTCTCTGAACAAACCCCCTCTCCTTTAGTCGTAAAGAATACAAATGGCAGAACTCTGACTGGAGGAAGTATTCAACTGTATATTCAGGTGTGTTTCCTGAGGTTTCGGAGGGTGGAGAGGGTGTTTATGAGCAGAGGAGTTGAAAAACTACGGTTGGGTTCTGGCAAATTCTCCATTTCCCCTCCAGGCCACACACACTCACACACACACACATGCTTACATCTGCGTCAACAGCAAACAAGTAGGCACTCTATGGCTATGTTCCAAATCCTAACGAGCAGCCTTACTGTCTATAGCCAACATCATAACCATTAAATAACTCAGTTGAAACAGTTTACATACGTTTCTTTACATACGTTCTTTAAATTAAATATTTACATTCATACTTTCTTGTTGCAGATTATGTTGCCCTAAATGCTGCCTACACAGGCAGCTGACTAGGGTTTGGAACAGAGCCCCTATGTGAGTGTTTACCCTGACTCAATCCTACACACGCTCCTAGAAACTGAACGTATGGTCATAATCTACATCATCTAGGTCATCCAGAGCCCAGTGCCAGTCCTGAAGCTCCAGATCCTGAAGCTCCAGATCCTGAGTCCTGCAGGTGGAGGAGAGAGCAACAGAAGTTTTACTGGCAAGATTTAGAAGTAGGTGACTAAGGTGAAGACACACCTTTGGCACCTCAGAGGTAATCTCTGTACCTTTTGGGCCACCCTTCAATGTCTGCTAAGGCTTCCTCACGTTTGATCAAACAGTATATTTCTAATGTGCTGTTTTTAAAGGCTGGATATCTGTATGCCTCTTAAGATTGGCACCAAATGTGCAATACACAGTAAGTGAAGAATTTATAAGATCAGGCTATAGTATCAAGATACAAAGCTCTAGAACAATGTGTGTAAAAATGACACCAAATCTTATGAAGCATACTTGTAGTATGAAGCCTTTACAAAAAGTGCTTTGTTAGTGCACAAGCTTTTGCCTTGGATTTCCAGTTGAAGCACAATACTCCCACCAGTGTAATACAACGCTGTTCAAGCTTTATGTCTGAGCTGTAGTTAGTTAGCCGACTTTAACAATAACAAAATGTGTTAATAGTCAAGCACTGTAGCGGTAACCTTCAGTCCTCTTGA
>JAZGTJ010020559.1:0-10329 GCA_036877575.1 Botia almorhae
TGTTGACACCTTCTATGTTCAAAGAGTACGCCTTCTTCTTCTCGTAGTCCAGGGGCTACAAAGAACATCAGAAAGAAGATCAAGGGAGAAGCAGAAATGACATTTTTGGCCAGCCTGGGAAAAGACAGGACATGCGAGAACAGATATGAATTTCAGACATTTGGGCTGCAAGAACAGATATGAATTTTCTTGGCAGGAGAACCCAAAACTGAAGCTATCACTTTGCAGTACGTCTATGAGAACAGTAAAAGTCTAGCCCAGACCTTTCTGAGGGAGATGATTCCTTCTTTTCCGTCACTGTCAGTAGAGACGGAAAACATGGCAGCGCCGTCTTCATTGGTGATTCTGTATGTCATCTCGGCGTTTATTCCAAGGTCTTCATCGTTCGCTTTGATTTTCCCAACAGCTTTTCCTACCTGAGCAGATTCTGGCACGTACAACTGATAGTTCTCTGAAGTGGAGAATAAACAAACGGAAAAGATGTGATTTTATTAAACATTTGAAAGATTTTGCTTTACATCTTAAAAAGTGTTGCGTGTGCTCAGCTAATTTTAAGAGGTTTATCTGGGATAAACTCGAGCTAGCTCAATAAAAGTTGTTTATTTTAACTGAATAAAGCTTAAAGGAATGCAGCCATTTGGAATAAATTCACAGTACATTCAAAGGGATTTAGGGATTATATTTCTGTAGTAAAGGCGTGCCTAAAATCCACACTTTTCTGTAAGGAACTAGAAAAGAGGAGAGGCATACTTTGAGGGAATCTCGGTGGATTGTCGTTGACATCGGTCAGCGTAATGTTGACTGTGGTGGATCCAGACAGACCCCCTACAGAGCCAGCCATGTCTTTGGCTTGGATGATGACTGAGTACATCTCTCTCGATTCTCTGTCCATGTTTGGCAAAGCGGTCCTGATGACACCTGTGAGCCAGGGGCAGAACAGATAAATATAGCTCCTGCTGACCTACATAACCCCCATCCATTACTGCTTATTTTAAATGGTATATCCATTTCCTGCAAATTACCCTTTTTCAGATACAAATAGTAACTGCACATATTCCATATGCCTGCACATACAACAGACAGGATGGGTGATCTTTTCCCCAAAAATCTTTGTTATGCTGGTTAAACATATTTTTACGTCCTAATAGCGTCCTAAGTGGTTTAAATATATTTATATAAATATATTTCCTCTGTAGAAGGTGCAAGAACATAAAATGTTCGCCCAATTGTGCTAAAGGAGGCGTGGCTTTGAAGAGCATTACTTAGGCATGGGAGGATCTTCAAAGACTCTCCAAAATCGCCTACCCTACCTTCAAATTAATAGCCAAAGTCTTTTCGCACCCATATGTTGTTCTTGACCTGTACTGCTTTTGTTTTTCAGAGAAACATAAATGAAACAAATGTTTGTGAATGACTTTTTTTTCATTCTTAGGTGAACAGTTCCTTAAGTGAAAATGCTGGCTATGTCTGCTGGCATTTCCAGCAATACAACCCTGTCTGCTGGAAAGGTACATATTCAATTCCATGTGTACACTGCAGATCACTGACCCATGGTTACAAAGGCCATAAGCTCACAGTCTGTGATTATCTTCTGTTCTGCTCCTAAACCACCCTTAGCCTGACAACACACCAGTTTGTGCGGGGCTGACCTCTTGACCTTCCAGTACTATGAGTGTGTGGTGTGATCAGAGACTCCTAGCATGAACCTTCTTGCCCAGATGCACACACAAACATGGGTACCAGACTGGCACAACGCATGCTGGCTACCATCTTCTGCAAACTTCACAGCTCTACAGCAAAGTCGGCCATCTGCTTCAACCATTCCCCTCAGGACATGGAGGAGAAGAAAAACAAGAGATGGTTGGAGAGCAGAACAGCTTGAGTTTGCAGTGTGAACTTGTGTTTGTGCCCCTCTATGCCATAAGATCCCATGGTAATGTTTCCTGAGCAATAAGCGGCAACTGATGACACACACCCTGTACACTAGACAGGCAATGAGGGATGCTTAAAAACAATGGGAAGTTGCCCTGTTTGAACTAGCACTGCAACTGCCTCATAAATACTGAGTTGAATGTTCATTATTACATCAAATTATGTTCATTGCTTTTTTACAACAAAGCATTTGTGGAGGGCAGTTGTGGTTTGGGGGGGCAGTTGTGGGTAACTGGTTAGAGTGTCAGATGTGTAACCAGAAGGCTGAAAGTTGGATTCCCAACACTGGCAAGAAACAACCGTACCAAGTGTGTGTATTCTGGGTTTTCGGCATGTGTGCTGGATGGGTTAAATACAGAGGACAAATTCCAAGTATGGGTCACCATACCTGGCCAGCATGTCATATCTTTCTCTCTCTAGCTCAGTCTTTATTGTAAACTCTTATTAAAATCAATGTCACGTACATCCTTTTATGTTATGATATACTCCAGCATATGATCATTTTAACATGTAGAGCAGTTGGGTCAAAGGCTTTGCGAGCTTTTGGCATTGACTTAAGTTAAGGAGCAACCCATGCAGTTTCATTAGATAATAGTATATGCAATTCCTTAATACTTTCAGATCCAAGGTTACCTATCCATTCATTATAAAAAACATAGAACAGTAAACCATCCAACCCAAACTGGGTACAGCTGCAGGATGCAATTCACAGATCATTTGCATATGCAACTATAAATATATAAATGTAATGTGGGTATACACAGATGTACAAGGGGATTTGATTGCATATTCCTTTTGTACACCATCCTTTCTTTTGATGTTTTAAAAGCATCTTAGTGACATTTTAAAAAAAATACTTCCTCTGGACAGATAATCTGATGATGTCATCACCTGCTCTACATAACTTAAGTTTGTTTTTTGCCTGATGAAGCCCTAAGAGGCTGAAACGAGTCTGAAGCTAAAAAACAGCCCTTTGATATACCAATTAAAATGCATGTGTCTGTGTAAAGACTGAGATAGTATGAAACCATACAAACACACACACACACACACACACACACACACACACACACACACACATAAGCTTTATATGCTTTGTGGGGACTTTCCATAGACACAATGACTTTTATACTGTACAAACTGTCCTCTAATCCTCACCCTACCCCCAAACTTAATGCTCACAACCACCTTTTGCATTTTTATGATGGTAAAACTAAAAAATTCACAGGAAAACTTGAAAATTCCCAGAAAATTACAGGTAAATCACCTGAAAATTCCAAGAAAAACTTGAAAATTCCCAGAAAATTACCTGAAAATTACCCGAAAATTCCCAGAAAAAAACTTGAAAATTCCCAGAAAATTACCGGTAAAATCGCCTGAAAATTCCCAGAAAAACTTGAAAATTCCCAATAAATTGCCCGAAAATTACCGGTAAATTCCCAGAAAATTACCCGAAAATTAACTGGAAATGGCCTGAAAATTACCGGTAAATTTCCTGAAAATTCCCAGAAAACCTTGGAAATTCCCAGAACATCTTGACAATTGCCGGGAAATTACCGGGAAAAACGTGAAAAATACCAGAAAATTAACAGTAAATTACCAGAAAATCTGCTAAAACTTGAAAATTGATGGAAGATTACCGGAAAATTGATGGAATTGATGGCAGAAATTTATCTTGGCGTTAAATTGCCGGAACATTACCGGTAATGTTAAATCTTAAATTACCGGAAGATTGAAAATTACTGGAAGATTGCCAGAAAATTACTGGAAAATTGCAGAAAATTGTGGAAGAATACCGGGAAATTGCAGAAAATTGATGGAAGATTGCGGTAAAATTGATGGAAAATTACCGGAAGATTGATGTTTTTCTACTGTTTTTATCTATGTGTATTTGTGCATGTTACTTGGAAAATAACATTTACATTTAGTCATTTAGCAGACGCTTTTATCCAAATCGACTTACAAATGAGGACAAGGAAGCAACTTCAATCACAATAAGAGGCAACAATGAATAAGTGCTATATACAGGTCTCAGGTATTTCAACACAGTATGAGAAGGTGTTTTTTAGGAAGTAGAAGTAGGGGGGTGTTAGTAAATTAGTTAAGGAAGACGAAAAAGATCTGTTTTTTGTTGTTTCTTGAAAATGGCTAATGACTCAGCCATTCTGATGGAGATATGGAGTTCATCCCACCAACCGGGCAGAGTGAAAGAGAGAGTCCGGGAAAGTTATTTCTTCCCTCATTGGGATGGAACCACAAGGCGACGTTCGTTAGCTGAACGCAAATTTCAGAAGTGAGAGCAGGTGGGAGGCTGCTTTATTCCCCTGTCCTTTATTCCCAGGACAGGGGAATAAAGAAATATATACATGCATACTTGCACATATACATGTTATGCATAAATGATTTGCCCAAAAAACAATATAAACAAGCCCACAAACCTCAGTGAGGACACAGTGAACCAGAGTAGAATTTTAATTTCACTTGATTTGTAAAACTGAGACGGACAGGTTTTATATTAAAAAATGCAATGTTCCTTTTTTAAATGGACAAGACTAGTGGGAGCGAGTGAAAATATGCAAACAGATACCTAAATCCGCCAGAACAAATAAACACAAGGCAGCGTTGAGCTCCAAAGAATGTCACAGAGATTGCACCCAGCCCACCGAGAGCAGACACCTCCTGCCAGGACAGGGGAATTCAGCAGACAACATGCCAAAAAAAGCTAAATGTTCACGTTAAACAAACTCTTAGTATTCAGCTAGTAGCCACAAAGCAGAGAGGGGGAGTAAATAAAGCAAACAGAAACAGACACTGATGCAGAACAGGGTAAGCCCTTCCCCTTGTGCTCCGGCTTGATTTTCTATTAAACAACAGATAGTCAGACCCTTTTTAGTGCATGTGTGAAACATCAGGTAGGTTAAGCATCACCCACAGTGAAATGGGGGAGTCTAGCAAGTGCACGAAGTTGCGAGAGTAATTCTCAGCTAAGAGGATCAGACACGATCATGCAAGTTAGTGTTATACTTTAATAGAGACGGATGGGTGGCAACAGTAGCCGGGGGCAATTTCTCACTCAGGCATTATGTAAAAAACAAATGTAGCCTACTATATAGAATTACCTATATATTTTATCTAGTTGTGTTTAGTTGTTTATTTAATAGTACAGAAAAGACAACAAGACTAAAATATGCTACATCGGAACAGAATAGAATAGGTTTAAAATGATAATTATTTAATATTTATTATAATAACTTGGCAGCACTGAATAAATTCTAATGAGATTGAGTGTTCGAAAATGCAAAAAAAAAATTGAATGCTTTTATTAACCCCCCCAATCCATTGTGGGAATTTTAAAGTCCAGTTTAAAAGTGCTGCCACCATTTGTAAGTGGCCTTAATGATGGAGCTCTTTTGTTGATGCCCCAGTTAAGATGAGTATTGAACAATGCAACATGATTAGTAATGACCACAGAAAGATGTAGCCAGTAAGCCAATCATGATAGTGACGTACTAGCCCGGTATCTATAAATAAACTGTAAAAAGTTGCTGTTTTATAGCTGTTATGCTCACAGCAGTAGATATGAGCCTCCATCCGAACTCTAATTTAAATCCTCTCCCACTCTCCTACAGAGCCCGAGTGGCTCTCTAGACCTGGAGTATAGGATTATCTCACAATGACTCGATCACACATACGCACGTGCTAGTCTCTGAGCTAGGGGGTACAGGCACTTCCCGTCGAGATGAAGCAATATCGATATGCAAGAGTGTAACTTCTAACCAACATTGGGTGATAAAACATTATCATATGGTGTCTTAATCCCATCAAAAACTTCATGTGATAGCCACAAACAGGGGATTAGCGATCAGAGGAAGATGAGAAAGTAACCGCACGGGGGATTAATGTTCATCCAATCTCAGAGGTTTTTACCACTGGAAGACAAACCGCCACTGCTTCACTGGAGGGGTACAATGACCCCAGGAGTCCCGGCAGGAGAGGCTTAATGAGCAATTACACATAATAAATATACGTGCAGTGGCGTATCCATGAAGCAATTCGGTGTAAATTGGCTGGGTTACATGCTGGATATCTAAGGGATGGAGATATATAACTGCGTTATGCTGAGTCTCGTGGGTCAGCGGCTTGTGTTGTTGCTGACTGGGCACTACTGAACGACTGTATACACAGCTGGAACAGCTGCTACTCACCATTTTCCCCTTTACACTAAAGATATAGGGGTTCGCACATACACAGGAACAATCGGTTGCAGACAAACACATCTAAGTCAAGGTACATTTATCCTGCACCAAATAGGCTCCATCCTGGGACAAATGCGCTGCAGGATAGCACATTCAAACTGGGACAAACAGCCTCCGGCCGAAATTCAACTTGACATAAACAAACACCACCACTGTGGAAATTGAACCAAATGGTTACTAAGCACCAAGTGGGAAAATAAAGACACTGGGAGGGGGGGCATTAAATTAGGATACACACTGTAGGCGAGCGGTACATCAAAACAAGTAGGACACAGTTCGGGCTTTTCTCCCCCACCACAGCGTAGTTGAGGTCAAACAGCGCCGTACACCAACAATTCAATCATGTGTTGATAATATTAAGGAAATAATTTGTTTATCCACCCGGGCTTCGCGGGAGTAATTGAGTGTACCATGTGAGAATCTGAAGCAAACCATTCATATTCATCACTCTGGATGTTGGTTTATTGATTTACTTTTGTGATACAATTGAGAGCGATATTTCCCACATGCTTTATTGGAATTTCCTGGAGTCCAGACCTCGTTCACGCACGCAATAAACATTCACGTCCCTCCATCTGTCTAGCATGCAAATCCCAATACACTCTTATAAGTCCTGACTTAGATCTTCTAAATGTCACTGCAACAAAAGATTAGTACTGGAAGGGAGGGGCTTTCGCATTTGGAGGCTTTTTACTTTTCTTGTTTTTAAAAGAAAGGAAAAACGTGTGTGAAAGCCTCTCAACAATACGAAAGCCCATCAATTATGGTCCACAGAGGGTAGCACAATAAATTGGGAGCTCCTTTGTGAGCCAGAATGCTGTTTTATGAAGAAACTGTATCTGTGTTTCCTCAGGCCTATTATTGCAGAGTGACTCATCCCCTGATGTCTTTGTACAAGCACACAGAGACGATCAGAAAATATTCTAGTCAAGCCCTCTATAATCAATGGCACCTCGAAACATGCAACATACTGCGTTTATTGCTCAGGAATTGCTCTTTTAAATCTCAGGGAACTTAGTTCTCAGTTATGTTTTATCCTTAGAACTGAACTACAAAGCATAGCTCAGCTCATTAGATCTTGGAAGATTTAATGATTTACAAGTTCATCTTGAAATTCTCGACTCTGGTATCTTGGCAGATCTGAGCACAGTCTGAGACATGGTTGAGCTCTCTGGTAAAACTTTAGAGCTGACAGATTTTTCTTAGTGAAAACATCAGAGAAACAACACAAAACAACCCAACACAAAACACTGTACACATTCTGTCTTGGAAAACAATTGAGATACAGAAGAGATTTCATAGGTGAATTTTCTAATTGATAATTTGCGGTAAAACAGCAAACAAATGATATACAGATATAAGTCTTTGCTTACCAGTTTTGGGGTCAACAGTGAAGTAAGGCTGCCCTTGAAGAATACTGTAGACGATCTTGGCACTGTTCCCATAGGTGGGGTCATCAGCATCTGTGGCAGTGATCTGGAATACCGAAGTTCCTGGTTGGGCAAAAACAATATTTAAGTACTATTTAAGCACTAAGAACTATTTAGGTACTGTGAGGATTAAGTAAAACCACCTTTTAAATAATCTGCCTAATCCTCACATTGGCACCCATTCTCATTTAGGCATGTCTCAGACATGCTCTAATTCATTGGTAGATGGAATTCTCATAGCTTTGAATTTCTCTTTTTTTAACTGGAGTGATTTATCTCATGCCTTATTGACCTGTTCTGGGCTGAATTCACCTGTCATATGCCTCCACTGCAAGCCTCAAAGCGTCTAATGATATTATGAACTGTGAGGCTTGGACGGTCGAGAGAGCACTGCTATAGCCTGAGCCACATTCTTGGTTTATAAAAGAACAGAACCCAAGCACAAAAGAGGAAATACACCTGGCTCTAGAATAACCACTCTTTAAAGGCCAGAGGTCCCAAACCAACTTGAGCTGCATCAATGCTGCTTGTGATTAACCCATCACGAGTCGGTGAGCGGAGTCAAGGAGCTCACCAGCTCAGTGGTGATGTTTGTGTTATATTTTTGAAGGATTCAATGACAAACAGTATCACTGTGATGTCTGAGAGACCAGAAGTGGGGAAGTGGTAAAAGAAACCGAGGGCCAAAAGTGACCCCAGCTGTTCCCAGTAGAGAGACTGATCAGACAGGTTATGAGGAATGATCATTTCACAGCTCTCTGGCTCAAGTCCAGCCAATTGATTTGAATGGGAAGGAAGAACTTTTAGCACTTTCCTGACAGTCCATTTTCCGCATGGTTGATGGTACACTGATCCACTGATGCAGATTGCAAGCTCTGTACATGGATTACTCATATATTAGGCTGGACAGCACAAATCTATTTTACATTGACGTTTGGAACTGAGATATAAGAGTAAGTGAAGGTAAACAGGAGATAACGTGCTGTCGATTCTTTATCTAATGCGGCACGATCAGTTCGGAAGCTCTTCGAAACGTGTTATTTGCCCGTGATCAAATATACTTCAAGGTTTTTAGAGGAGATACTGGTACGGATTTGAGATTATTAGGTTGAAGTGGGATTTACAGAACCCAGATGGTTTCTAAAAGTATTTTTACTATTTCAAAACAGCAGGCAGTGCATAGTACTGCCTCCCTCGAGAGGCTTTTCTATAAGAAACAATAGCTTTAATAAATCCAACCATGAATCCAGCTCGGCCAACCAGCAGCACGAGATGGGCAGGGCAGAAAAGACTCGGATCTGCAATGAGACTCTGCAGTGCTTAATCTTAAAGTGATGACCCAGCTAATAAAACTACGCTTTTCTGACAAAATGTTCTTTTGTTACTTTAATACAACTTCAGACACCTCCCAAAGCCCATTGGCTTACCGATGTCTGCCATCTCGGGCACAGAGGCTGAAAATGGGCCGTCTGGGAACTTGGGGGCGTTGTCATTCACATCCTGCACCTTGATGATAAATTCAGACTCGGGTTCCACGTCTCTGTTGGTGAAGCGGTCAATCGCCCGAGCGTGGAGAACATAATGGCTCTTCTTCTCTCTGTCCAGACTTTTCCTAGCATGAATATCACCGGTCACCTCATTGATTATGAATATGGAACCGGCACCTTCTCCAGAGAGGAGATACTGGACCGAGCCATCACCTTTGTCTGAGTTTGAGTGTAACTGAAAGAGAAAAGAACATATGTTTTTATTGCTTTGTAACAATGACCAAATGTAAATGTTCTGTGGTGTTTAAACCACATAATTGCTTAGTTTGATGCATCATAGTCTATTGTAATGTAAATTAGCTGGCCATGTTATAAAAACAAGACAAATTAAAAAAAAAACATCATTATTTTCATAGCACAAAACAGGTTATAGAATGCGTATGCAGAAAGCGTATGCATCAAGTTATTGTTTCATATCTGTAAAACTTGTCCAGAGGTCATTTATTTACATATTTTCATTGGGTGAAATCTCCTACACACATTAAATTCATAGCAGGTGAGAGGACCTTCAAAATGAAGACTGGAATATTGTTTTTTAATGCTTTCATAATTGACACTGTTGACATGTTTAAAAAAGCTGGTTATTCATTTTATATGTAAATCTTTTATTTAAAAAGTATTTTGTGCATAACATTTCAGTTCCACCACAACTTCAACATCTGTTTTATTTATTTTTGCTTACCTTACTCTTACATTTGGACAATAAAGTCTCAAGTGTGTTCTTTCAGAAGATACCACAGTTGTATATGGAGGTTAAATGGTTTAGGAGCTGCAAACATTTTAGTGTGTCATTTTCATGCATTAGCTGAAAATGTGTGTGTTTTGGGGGACAGGTTAAATTTTTCTGCACCACCCCATTAACACACACACATTGACATTACAGCCGCTGTGTCTCGCAAGTCTGGAAAAACAAATCTTGAAATCTTAATTTAAAAAAACGAAAATATATTCTCATTATTTTTAGAAAATTGGAAATCAAATACATGAACCTGCATACGAATGATCAAAGCCAGTATTTTAAAAGATAAAAATAATAGCAATAATTAAAACTATGTGAAACTTGGGAGTTAATTTTAATTAGTTACACTACTTGATTTGGTTGCATTATTTTTCTTAGTTTCACATGACAATTCCTGTCGCATGTCACACAGTGCTGAAACTGGA
>JAZGTJ010020560.1:0-10329 GCA_036877575.1 Botia almorhae
GCTTTTTGAATGTGTTACCCAGGGGTCATTGTGTTTGTGTGACTATATAGTACAATGATAATAACATTGTGTTTGTTTGCACAGGATTTATTATCCTAAGAGGTTTAAAATAAGCCGTTAATGCTGTTTTCCTATGGTAAACAGCGTCGGTCAGTGCAGAACCAGAGAGCTGGATTTGTCCCTTCAGTTACCAGTTTATTTGAGCACACAGTATGTGTGTTAATGGTCCATGCACAGATGGACAGTGTGTTATTGTGATACTCTCGCCACTTGTCATAAACCCCGAGCAAACTTACCCACCATGCATAATGGAAACAAATTAGGACTGGATTTCAAAGCGGCAGGTTTCAGTCCCAAACACATTGTTGATGTTGTTTTTCTCCCTACAGGTTTGCAGTACCTAATTGTTTTTTAAATGACTTTTGCAGTTGTATTGGCACTAATAGATGTAATAGATGATAGATGAATAGTTAAAATAATGCACATATTGCCAGGTTGTCTGTACCTGTGGATTTTCATTGCGTGTATGTGTGTGCGGGTGTGCATGTGTGTGTGGGTTTGAATATGTGGTTTACAAATGTGTATAATAATGTGTATGACAATGTAAACACAGTTTATGTGGACATTTCCTGTGTCCTCATAAACTAAGTCACTTTTCTGGTTTATTGAAAAATTTTGGTGAGGGTTAGGTTTAGGGTTGGGGATGAATATGTAGTTTGTAAAGTATTAAAACCATTACGTCTATGGAGAGTCCTCATAAACCACATATGCCAACATGTGTGTGTACTAATGTGTATTAATTTGGGGAAATTCGAGGATTGAGTGTTTCCAGTCATTAAACAAATTGAATTGCTGTAATTAAAGAGCTAGCCATAAATGTCAGTGAGCCGCTTTTAAGACAAAAAATCACATTGTGCTATATTACTGTTGTGCTATATGTTTGTATGTTTTAAACATTTTAAGGCAATTTTTCATGGAACATGTGTAACACAACAAAGAAATAGTTTCTGTGTTGGTTTGTACTGATCAAGAATTATCCTGTTTGGCAGGAGAGACGATTCTGGACTTCTAGTGTATAAAGACCACTTACCGGTCAGCCAAGTGGCTGTCGGGGACACAAATCGGCCTGGTTCAGAGGCCAAGCTGACTGTGGGACCTCTCCGTTGCTATGGAGACCGTAAGTCTGTTTAGTTTTTTAAGAATCTTTAGCTTCAGCAGAGAAAGTTACAGCTTGTATGAAAAGTACACAAATAACTGAGCATAAATGTGTAATTGTTTAGCTCTAGAGCCTAATTAAGTTGCTTAAACAATGCAGTGTTGTTTGCGCACCATTCAGAGGAAGCACATAAACAAACCTTTGCATTTTCAAACCATACATGCATACAAACCATGCCATTCACATAAAAATGCATTCTTTGCATTTTATATAATGCAGTAACAACATTGCAAAATGTTTTTAGCAGATAACTTAAACTAAAGATAATTTAATCTTAAATGAAACTTGACTTCTCAAGGTCACTCAATGTTCTTAAACCAGAGCTGTGATACCAGATCAAGGCTTTTCAACCAGCTGTGTGTACCACAGAGGACCCCTGCCACTTATTTTTAATCAGCCCCATCAGCCAGCATGCCATCGTGATGATAATAAGTTACAATCCAACAGTGGTTTGTTGTAGATTTCTCTCCGAGCGATTGCAAGCTGAGCTGTATGTACAAATGATACCGCAGATTATTAGCGGTTTCATTATTCCATAAGCCAGGTGCAATTATAAACACGCAACTTCCACCAGACCGAGTCAGAGCACCCAAGGGTAAAGTATGGAGTCATCCCCCACCATCATCACCATGTGAAGTGATGCATTTTTATGCCTCATTATTTCTGTTAATTGCATCTGGCTTATTACTTAGATCAGGTGCATTTGATTACACTCACCTGTTTGACAAGAACGTCAGTTGCTGTTTTTTCCCTTCCTATTGTCCCAGCACACCTGGCAGGAAAAGCAATTTTTTCCTGTTTCTCAGTTCTCCTGCACACTGGCATACACAGGTGTTTTTGAACCCAGGGTGTGAAAATGCCACCCAAAATGTCAGCATGCACACCTGTATGGAATTCTTTATTGCTTAATAATGATGTAAATATGGTGTAAATAAGTTACATTTGAATGTTGCAAGTGTTAACTAGCTGCTTGTTGTTGATGTGTGTACCTGCTTTAGTGATCAAATTACCAAAAAAATATAGAAAGAAAAAGACTGTCCGAACAGAGGATTATAGGCTGTGCTCTACAAACTCAAAACCAGAGCAGGTCAATGTGTTTTGTTAAATAAAATATTCTAATAGTACAGATTAAGCCGGTTGTCATCCTACCAATAAAAAAGTGAATTTAAATGAAGTTTAAACAGTCTGTGTCAGGTGAGGTAAACTGGACTTTTTGAAGTTCTTTTGTGGCTTTGATTAAGACACGTACACCCAAATTACAACAGGGGAACAATCCTAGTAAAAAATTGTCTAAAACAAAAAACATTTTTTGGTAAAATTCTCTGCAAAATCATTTTTCCATATTTGCATTTCAATTGCACAGTTGTCTGTGCCAATCAGCAGCCAGAAGCTGCATGGAGCCACTTATAAAATGCAGCACTTCCTGTTCTGGAAACATAATCCATGCACATCAGGGGTCCCACAAATCATGGCCAGTGCCCACCACACAGCACTGAACTGCTATTATTTATTCATTCCTTCATTTATTCATGGAGCTGGGGAAAGAAGGGTCCGGTCGTGCATTAATGCAGCGCCCTGGCCTCGCTATGGTAATGCAGCATATAAATGTTGCTCTTAGCTGCCTGTATGCACAAGAAGAAAGTTTATAGGTCTCTGGATAGTTTACACCCCACCCGGGCGGCCCCTGTGGGCATGCAGCAAGCAGCAGAACATAATGATGGTCTTGCTGCCATTGGGTTTTTGTTCAAATCTGCAAATGCCTGCCAGTATGAGTCCAGCAATCCCCTGAAGAGTTTTGCACTCATCATTTATTTACTGCAAAGTCTCAAAATTAGGTAGTTGAAAGCTCAATACTGGACAGAATGGCAATGTAGTTATCAGAGCCTTAATTAGAAAATAATGGAGGAAACCAGTACAGTCGTATTTATAATTCATAAAGGTAAAAATGTTACTCCTTGCTACCTGATTAATTTTAGAAATCAAAGTTGTTGAGATTATTTTATTTTTAGATCATAGTCCTTAGAAAATCTTTGCTCGTTTTGGTCTTTATTTATTTTCGGTCTTATTTCGGTTTTATTTATTAGCATTTTCATGTAAAGTAATGATGTCATTTTTTAGAAACCAGTGGCACCAAACAGAATCTAGTAAAATATTTTTGTTCTGGAGCCAATTGGTATCAAAACCAATTGAATCCATCAGCCAATGATAATGTGTTTTCTGGATGTCATTTTATTGTGGTTCCACAGTAATTACAAAAAAGGACAGATTGTCCCACCCCCAAACTCACACCATTGGCTGAGCAAAAGCTTTATATGTTGGACTGCTCAGACAAACAGCGGTCCAGTATTCTGTACTTTTCCTTTGGCATATTTATCAATGAAGGGGTTCCATGAGTTTATAACCCTTATGTTTTTCCCTTAAACAAACTTTTATTTCATTTATTAAATAAAATTAGTTTCTACTGCTGTGCCACAGGGACAAACAGCATCATTTTCAGCAGGTAGCATAATTAATACTCATTAATATCAAAGAGAGAGGAAAAAATAAAAAATAACAAACAAAATTATGATTTAATGATGTAGCTCATCTGGCTATGACGTTCTGTGGCTTCGGACCGGCAGTTCCAGACCACTGGCTGGTTTGCAGATTAATTGAGATAGATAACCTGTCAGTGACAGAGGAATGCGATATTGCCGTCTTGTATTATTAACTAAGCAGTGGGTAGAAATTATAAATGAGTGTGTTGAGTGCAACGTGCTGGCTATTTCGTGAGATCTGAAAAATATTGCATATGTCTCATTACGATGCATTAGGCATTTCACATCTGAATCGTTTTCTATATAGGTTTTGATTGATAAGACTTATCCTCTGCATAGAATAACTGCTCTGCAATTGGTTTGTATCAAGACATTTCATGGCTAACTGAGCTATATGGCTAACAGGTGGTTCCATCTTCATTGCCAGAATGTTGTATTAGCTGTTATTAAAACTTCAATTTGGGGTCAGCGTGGAGTCCGATCAATTGGTCATGCTCCAACTACGGCGAAATTGAATGGAATTTTACGCGGCTACACAGCTTTAAATTCAGTTCAACGCAGTGCAATTGGGGGCATGGTAGCGGCATCGACTATTTAGGGTTTTAATGATTAACTCGTTAAAGTTAAGGAGCACACGTTTATGAATGGCTTGAGTTAGACTCAATTTATCATTGGGAAATATCCCGTAATTTCCATGCAGCATATGTCAGAGAACTTTTTTTGTCTCAGTGCCTTACCAAAAAAAACAGTGCCTTACCAAGGCTTCAACAACGTAATTATGGGATGGAAATGCATGCATGCTGATACAGAAAAAGCTAAAATCAGTTGAACTGTTATGTCCCTTTAATTTCCAACTTCTTGTGCCTGAAATACCATGAAATAGGTAGCAATCACAGACTCTCTCTTTGCTTGACTAGTATTTAAGCAGAGATGATGCAAACTGGGGGTGTGGGCAGAAGGGGATGAAAAGATTAATCAGAAATAGTTGCAAGTGCACGGATTCCGGCTAGATAGGTCAGTAAATTATCATTTGGGATGAGAGCATTCAGTGTTGCTTAGTTACAGAGTCATTGGACCGTGATGTTCTCTGTGCGGTTTTTCATGCATTTCTGATTGGCTTGCACCTGGAGACTAGCGACGGCCCAGATTCCCAGAAAGTACCGAGCTCTAACTGTATCGGATCAATTAAAGTCAGGAAGAAGCATTCAGCTTGCCATTCAATCTCTTCTATGCATGTCGCTTTTACAATGTCTGTGAAATCTATAAATATCACTCTGAGCCTCGGGCCTATTAGACACTTAAAGTGAATTACTTTGAAAGCTCTCTATGTCTGCAGCCGAAAAGGCAGTGTGCTGTTTATGATGTCATCATTAAGAACACGCTCAAATGCTCATTAACAGGTGTGCCAGTCTCTTAAAATGACCAGATCAGCTTTAATAGAATCTCACGAACTCAAAATTAATATTGTTCCTATTTTGGGTTTGTGTATTTTATTTATATTTGTAATTTAATTTGTTACTCATGATATTACCAGTAAGCTGCAATCTGTAACTTTTGACTCTCTGTCGCCATCTGTGTTTGAAACGTAAAATTTCCAATTACTTTACGTACTTTTCTTTACATGTTGAATCAAAGGAAGCCCAACTGACATTTTCCGTAAAATCAGACCCAACAGTTCATACTATAAATCATTTTAAAAAAAACTTACCGTTGGGAATCAGGTAAGGCAAGAGGCAGTTTTGAACACCGATCTGTTATGTATTTACTCAACAGCGGTTTTGTCTTTTAAAAAAAAGTTACGGATTGCAGCTTAAAGCATTAAATGGGTCTACATATTAGAAGTTCTGATGATACAAATGTTAGGCAGTTATATTTTTACAATCTGTTAATTTACTTTTTTACTTTTTTTGCATCTCGCAGGAAACACTGCTTGCTTCGTTGGGCACCAAAATATGCTGATTTGAAGCACTTTTAAAACTCATGGAAAATAAATTACAGTCCTAACTGAAACACTGTATAAACTTGCCTGTGACGCAGTTGTAATTGCATCTTTAGAGCACTTGACACGCAGAGGTTCCGTTGGGTGCTTATGCAAACAACACAGCTGCTCATAAGCGCTTGAGGAAATTCGACATCAACTTTTGTAATAACAAATGACAGTTTCCTAACTTATGAGGAAAAATGAATCGTAATGCATAGTGTGTAAACAGCAGGGGTTCATACTTCTGATCTTCTCTGTAAACACAATGTATGTTTGTCAAGTGCTACCAGAATACGGTGGTCAAGCGTTATAATAAATATCCGTTCCATTTTTTTAACGTTGTGAATAAGTTTTATTTGTGTTAAATGAGCTCTCTGGGTGATTTAGACAACTGGTTTCTGTAAACCTGCCCTCGACCCAGAAAAAGGTTAACTATCATGGTTAATGAGACGAGTGTAAAAATCTGACATCGTTCTGCTCGATTTATTACTGTGCCACCAGTAAACACTTTTTAATGACCTCCATTCCAGCGTTTTTTTGCAAAGGTGCCACCTGCCGGACTCACATCGCGACAAATCTTGTCAAATAATAGATGAGCAAAAAATTAATGGTGTCTTGTGAAGAGGATTTAGCTGGATTTAAGGACTGTAAGTGCCTTATATGGATCAAGCAGTCAAGATTGACACAGTAAGACAAGCATTTTGGGGTATTCAGTAAGTAATACATGTTTTCAACAAGGCTTAGGTCATGTCTGGACTAACAAGCAACTGAGTCGGCCATGACTGATTCATAATTAAAATTTTGACTACTATTGATCTATGAGGCGAGATTATATGTAAATAGGCATTTAAATGTTTAGTCTTTTCCACACCAAAACTATGGTGTTCAGGAGAATGCACATGTTCTACTTTTATGGTATTGTAATGGTGTTTTTGGTCACTTTATACTTTATTTGCATCAGCAGAAGAACAGTTCTGTTAAATATTTTCTTTATTTGTTCCACAATAAGGGATTTTATATGATACAGGTTTAGAATGAGGTTGGGTAAATGATGGGAGGATTCTCATATTTGGGTAAGCTTTTAAAATTTGTATTTAGATTACACCCTTTGTTTCTAATTCAAATCCTAAATCAGCCCCAAATGCTGAGAGTGCGGGAATCACAAAAAAATATGCTTGACATTTCAGCAAATAAAGAGGAACAGAGGAATTTTCTGGCGAGAACTTTTTATTCCTGTACTGCCTCACCAACAGGGGTTGGAAAATAAAGAAAAGAGTAGATATTGTTTTATATAAAAAGACAGCAGCAGGGTCACCTCAGATATATTCAAATACTGAGGATCACAGAATCCGGTTAAAAATCCCTGCATACAAACACACCCGGCACCATTCGCGCTTCCGAAGCACAATTTTTCTATGTCTCACTTCAGGGTCAGCCCTCGGGGTAAGCAAGGAGAAACAGTCATTTTGGCTCACTGTGGAGAACTTGCTTTGATGCGAAGGGCTTCAGGTTTCACTGTATTTTCAATATAATAGCTGTAGCTGAGGAACCATAGAGGTTACTGTTGTACTGCTTTCTTCTGTTGACATTATACACCAGGCACCATATAAACCTATTACGCACCGTGATGTCCCATGATGCTTTGCAACACATTGTGAAGAGCAATACAAGGAGTTATACCTGTGGGGACCAACTACAGCCGATGCTATATATTTAAACACTAGACCTTAATTTTAAAGGCTCTAGCATGTGTCGATTCAGCCAGATTTAACCCTTTAGTATCCCAAGTTGTTGTTGATGCCAGGCACAGGGCACTAAAGCATGATTGGGACAATCTTTAGACTACAAGCTACACTTTTTATCACAGGCATTGACATTGTGGACACACTATTAAAACAGCCTTTTTTATGGTCCCCATACAGCAACATCATAAAGACTGACAGCAGGTAACAGCACACTGAGTCAATAACAGGTCTGGTTACTGATCTGTCAATCAGATGTCAGGGCACTGACACCATGTAATCCTGTATAACTGACTCTAATGCTTTCTGACCGTATGACCCGCGCTCGTAATATCTGACAGGACTGAGCGCAAAAATGCTTACGCTTGTTCAAGAGGTTGTTCCTTTCTGAACATAATATCATTTAGTGTTCATGGTAAATATAATGGTTTCAGGTGAGTGGAGCTGGTGTGTACATGATGATCCATACAATATGATGCCAGCATTATTTAAAAATGTTTCAAGAATGTCTATTATCTTGTGCTTGGTTTTGTTGACCCTCTGTACATAAAAAGTTAGCACGGTCAGCGCCATAATGGAATATTTTGTTTGAATATTTCCTATCCATTTTAACTTTTAAAGTAAAAGAGTTTGAAACGTTTCAAATGTGAACATTTCTGTTCAGTTCCAGGTTGGAATGGAATTTTGAAACCCAAATTGTCAACATGAGCTCTGACTTTTGGACCCCACTGGGTCTGTATTTCTCCCTGTGCTGTGTTTACAAGTGTGGCTCATACAGTGGAAGTAGTCGAGAGCCACTTGCCTGGTGCTAGAGAGAAAGAGACGGAAAGAGAGAAAGATGACTTTAAAGAAGGAGCAAGTGCTCCGTAAATGTCAAATAAAAAGGGTGTGTGAAGTAGGCTGGTCTTTATGCTTGGTCTCAGTGGAGCCCACTGTTTAATAGAGGCCTGAGAGAGCTTGTGAACAGCCAGCCAGCACAGGAGTGGTCTAATGTGCACCCGCTCACCACTGTGGCATTAACACGATTGCAATTATGAATGAGGGCCAAATAATCAGACACTGGTGTGTGTTTTGCTGTACCCCATACTGAGAGTTTGGCTTTATTGCCGTGACTGCTCGAGCTCAGACACTGAATCTGCAAATGGCAACATTGAATCAAGTCAATGTTGTTTACAGCAGGATCATACAGTGTGTGTTGTGTCTGATTCAAGAATACCACTGATAATGTATCGCATAATGTATCAAATGTCTCACATACATTTTTATCCGTACAAATACAAGACTAACACACGTACTGTACAACAGGACCCAAAAGTCTGAGACCTGTTGAAAATCAGATTCAAAATTCATATCTAAGCTCGGGAATGCACACAACTTTGCTTCTAGAATAATGTACATGAAAGTTATAATGTAAATGTGTAAGTAATATTAAAGATACTGCACTGTTTCCGAGTCGGTAAGCAAAAGCAGGCAGACATTAACCATGTTAATTTGCCCAAAGGAAAGGAAATGTTTTATTGCTCAGAGTTATTCTGTCATAGCTCAAGAGACTTAATGGAGTACAAGCGTTATTTTTAATGGTTTCCCTTGTTCTTTAGGTGAACTTCAAAATAGAACAAGATGAGACCACAGTAATTAACAGTATTCTGTGATTCTGCAGTACTTTCCTCCAGCCCAGTTATTGTTTTGCTCTCTTTGAGCTTTTATCAGTAAATCCATCAAACGATTTTCTTTTTTTTTTGATTGCCGACATGAAACAGTATAATCACTCTAACTAATATTATTATAGATATTGATATTATAATATCTCCGACTCTTCCGTGACTTCAGTTGGGCTGTACACACGCGTCCGTCCTCATTTAGCACCTGTTAACACACTTCAGCCTCATCGCACTCCTGAGGGTCTGAGTAAAGTAAACAGCATCTGTGCTGCTGATAAATGAGGTTTCAGTCACATGTTTACTTTTATTACCTCACCTCAACAGCATTGTGCTCATCAGAGGCCGCTTGCTTCATTTCATCACGGGTTAGTGTGAAAAGCCCCACAGCAAAACTGCGAAAACAAATATTTTCTTGACTAAATACTTTGATTGAGAGAAAATATTTATTTTCTCCTAACAGACTGACCATATTGTCACTAAGCCACTCAGAGGTAAATAGTTCGCCCAAAAACGATCATTCTGTCATCATTTTCTCACATATTGAAACCGGTTTTGTTTATATAGTGCTTTTTCCAATGCACATTGATTTTTAGCAACTTTTCAGTGCAATATTTTAAGCTCCAGATGTCATTACAGTGCTAGCTGCATGGCTAGCTGTCACATTAAATTGTTAAGATATATATGAAATATATATGTATAGTACTTAATTATATATTGTTAACATTATAAACTGTCTATAAAGTTCTAGTTATATAGACCCTGTGGTACAAAACTAGAAAACTACAGAGTATGGCGGTAGTTAAGGTGACTTGCTTGTACTGTGTTATTTATATTCTAGTCTTGTATCTACATGTGCCAACACGTTCCCATTTAAAGCCCCCATGTCTCTCTTTCTAAAGATATGACTCATGCCAGTTCCTCTGAGGAGCAGTTTTCCCCGTGTGCTGATCAAAAGAATTGCTGTTACCACAAAGTTTTCTTCTTTAGTGTGGGGAGTATGCTCGCTGAATGAAGCATCTGGCAAGCAGGAATGCACAGTCAGCATGCTAATAAGCAGAATGTGTCATATTCTGTCAACTGAAATATACATACTATTGACTGTTGGTAAAAATAGCTTTTGAAATTGGCCAGAAGTTTAATCTGAAAATAGACAGCCATCTATTTTGCGTCTAAAAGGCTAAGATTTCCTTGA
>JAZGTJ010020561.1:0-10328 GCA_036877575.1 Botia almorhae
ATCTTTCCTCTACCTCCGCTCGTTTGTTTTATTATTTGTGCTCCGCTCTGTCTATGAGGCGCTGAACTCTGCTAGCATCAGTGCGCGAGAGAGACCGAGTGTGGTCACTCCGCTCCGCCTCAACTAAACGTTGTTTTAATAATCAAATGTCTCTGCGTCGCGCGACACAACGAATCGATTATGAAATTTGTCGCCAACTCTTTTAGTAATCGATTTAATCGATTCGTTGTTGCAGCCCTAAACCAGAGGAAGGTTAAGTTTAAAATTAAAACGTTTAAATGTAATATATTTTTTCTCGTGGTCTTTATTTTAATTGGGTCATAAAAATATCAATAATTATCGATATCGACCGATATGAAACACTGATATCGCGATACAGTTTTCAGCCATATCGCCCAGCCCTAGTCTCAGGTATGTTGAAATACCCCAGATCTGTCTATAGCACTATAGCACTATTGCCTCTTGTTGTTGAAATTGCTTCCTTGTCCTCATTTGTAAGTTGTTTTGGAAAAGAGTGAACTAAATGAGTAAATGTAAATGTGTACTGTTAGTCAGGTTACTTTATGGTGCATTGTTGTGCGTCTGGGATTTATGTATGTGGTTTGATGCTGATCTGCATAAGAATGTTTTGTGCAATAACACATCACAGCTGTTGTATGTATTTATTTGTCACACATTCGTTAGAGGACCTATTGAAGAGCTGGACTTAGACAAATGTGTCTGACCATGAGCTGGTGGGCCTAAATCTGATTTGACACCGGAGAAACATTTGACAGCTCGTTCTATAATTAATTGAGATCAAGCTTTAAAGCCCTTGATTCTGCTAGTCTGTGAAGTGTTCACAGTTTGCCTGTGCTGTAAAATGGTTTTGCCAACAGATCTTCTAGGAGACTGATGCACCATTGTTGTTGTACACTTTTGAAATGTTAGTGAGACGTTACTGGTTTTACCCAACAACCCCCCCCCCCCCAAACATGGCGTGGCACAAAATGAAATGTGATTGGTTACTCATATGGCCTCTTCTGCGGTCCTTGGCCATTCAAAGCGGCCATGCTTCCCAGAACTGCCGTCAGTCTGATGGTCTGGCTATGTGATACTAAGCTTGTGACAGCTATAGAAATGTAAGATCAATAGACTAATTCTTTTAATACGACTCTTGTGTATCTCTAAAAACATTTGCCACTAATCTTATTTAAACTTACACTCACCTCCGTTGTAACACAGAGCGTATTTGAGTACAGGCACCTCTAAATTGGTCTCAAGTGACTGTTCTCATGTGAACTCTGTGATTGGTGGAAAGGGGTCAGATGTGTCTTTTGTGACTGTGATTTTGCCCTTGTGAGATTACTATGAGGCCAACCTGTTTGTCCCGCTTTGAAACAAATATTTCATACAGCAGTCTGTGTGTAAATGGAGGTTTTCAGCCTTAACATATTCTCCCAAGTTTACTTCTGTTGTGTACATCTGATGACTTGAATTTGACTGTAATGGAATGGATAAGAATGTCAGGAAGGCACTCAGGAAGGTTTGCTTTTATATTTGCCATTGATCGAAAACCTTTAGTTTTTTCTGCTCATATTGTAAACCGCGTGCACACAACTTCCAAGTTCAATTTGTTTTGCCTGAAAAATGCTAAATTTACTTAGGCAAAGAAAGATAAGACAATAAAGTGTTATTGTAGCTTGTTATAGTTAGCGAATGCTAACTGTATCATGGGTAATTATGAAAAACTGAGCCAATTTAGACTGCACAGCCCATCTAACTCGTTGACGTTTATATCATAATATTTCTCATGAGTAAGCTGAGACAGAGGCACATTTTGTACAGACTCGGTGGCACTTAGTGTGAGTCTATAACACTACGTATCTGCAGTGTGTCGTCATAATGTGTGTGCTGGCCAAAAGAAACCCTGTGCACTCATAAGGCCCTAAGGAACACACACACGTCTTTACAGGGCCGTGCTCTCCTTCACTGATACTGGGAGGTGGTAAATGTATTATTAGACTGAAAAGGAAAAAACCCTAAAATGATCGAGAGGACAGAATGACAGAATCAGAATCAGCTAAAAACTACAGCACATTTATGTGAGCCCTCTTGACCGTCATTTGTTCCATATGTTCAGATAGCCATGAAGATCTGTAAAGAAAACTGGAGGTTTAGCTGACAATATCAGCTCTCTGCTATGAGAAGAAGGGGTTTAGGTGGGCTTGCACATGCATATCAAGCCCAGTTGTGTGATGTGGGACACTTCGAAACAATCCATAAAAGTTTTCTGGCAAACAGGAAATGACTTCAAACGTTTGGCTTGTTTCCTGGACGCTGCTATCATTCCTGTGTTTTTTGCTGCAGCTCTCAGATTTATGTACCGCTTTAATGCATTTTGCCTTTTCCAGAAATTTGTGCTGTTTATTCATTTATGCACATATTTTCTCATTCTCTTATAGCCTTGATATCAAAAACCAAAGAAACAGACAAGTTGTTGTGAAGTACATTTTCCCAAATATGTTCTTTCACAAGTAGCGTAGAGAACACTGGCTTTTCTCTGCTGTCGTCTGTTCACGCAGCACAAAGTCCTGCCTCTCTTTGCTGATTCACGTTTCTCTATCTGATATTTTTAATAATGAAGTTAAAGGCGTGGTGCACATTTTTTTCCTACTTTACCTTTAAGAGTGTTCAAATAATCAATATTATTGTATAGAGGGTTACAGCATTACTAGAACACAGCTGTTGGTATTGTAGCGAGTTCTAGGAAGGTATTGATGGTTGTGCTCTGTCTCTAGTATTTTGATGCATTCCTATAAACTGATTACTAACCCAGTCCTGAAGTTAGTATAAAACAGAGTGTGAATATTTCTCCTGTAATAGATCAAAGTGTACTTTATTGTCATTCCAACAATACAACAAAACGAGATTGTGTTTGTCTGAGTTCAATGTGCAAGGTAAGAGCAGACAAAAGACAACAACAAAAAGCTGGTAAAAGCAGGACAACAACAGGTGGATGTAATAGACACCATAGACAGACTAGATAACACATCGGCATGTAAGACAATCTAAGCTGAATATATACAAAAACTTTACAAGAACTGTACAAAAACTACACAAAATAATAAAATTAATTTAACACTTTTCTAAGTGTGTATATTTCACTGTGAGTGTATTACTCAGTGTAACATTAATGTAAACAGGCACTAGTGGATGGTGAAAAAAGTGTTTAGTGTTAAAGGCACTGAATGCTTTAAAAACAGCAGCATAGGAAATAAGGGCATATGTGATTCAATAAGTCTGTGCATATATATCAGCAGCCCAACAGCCAGCATGTCTGTGTATTATTAATGTGAGTTGAGGATTCCTGTGCCTGTGGATAGAAGCTATTTCTGAATCTGGCAGTGTTGCACCGCATGCTATGCTAGCGTTTACCAGAGGGCAGAAGGGTGAGCAGTCCATGGGCGGGGTGGGTGGAGTCACTGATTATTTTGGTGGCTCTGCTCACCCAGGCAACGTGACAGATGTAGTTCCTGTATAGACGGAGGGGAGGTCTTGATGATTTTCTCTGCTGTCCTCTGCGGACTCTCTGCTGAGAGGCTGCTGATCAAAATAACAAAACAAACAAAACATATCTAAAACATGATCCGCTTACAGAAAGTGACTGACTTAGCTGGATGAGGGATACTTCCTACTCAGCTACCCTGCTCTATTCGTACTGTAGCTACAGTGAGGAATGTGGGTATTGTAAGGAAATGCACATCATGTATCAGAGGATGCATCACTTCCTGTGTCATTTTTCAGCCCATACCTCCATTTTTTGTGGAGGTTCTTGGTTTGCCCAGCTACGTCTCTGTGCTATTTTGAATATTCACAGCATGTTTGCTGTGATTGTTCAGGTGAGACAGTGTTTCGTAAAGATTCGTAAAAGCGCGTAAACATAATGATTTTGTTTGCCTAGCTTGCCTTGCTAGCAAGGAATGATCTCAGAGGTTATCAAAAACATTCCTTGCAGTAACATTAGTGGAACATTTTCTTAATGTTATATATTATATATCAAAAACGTTATTCTTAAGTTGTTTGTGGAACATTTAAAAAACATTTAAGAATTTTAAAAAGTTTAAGTAATGTTCTTATAAACAAGCAATACAATTTGTAAAAAATTGATGTTTTAAACTTTCCTAGAACAAAAATTTTTTTACATATTCATTTCTTAATGAAAAAGTAGGGAAACTTTCTTACAACCCAAAATTGTTCATCAAAAAGTCATTTTTCGCTAATTGCTTAATTATGGATGGGCACAAGTACCTGACATGACAGCAATAAACAATCATAAAAACAATGATAGAATGGGTTTAATTTCTTTTTCTAATTGGTTATGGTGGCATTTTGGGTGATACCCTGAGGTCTGATTGGTAGCATTGCGAGAGCATGTGGTCCAGAATAGAGACCGGAGAACTGAGAGACTATGGCTTCAGCAGCTGCCCTTGTTTTAAAGCATACTGTTATGTGAAGAGCGCATCAACAATGGGAGTTATATTTTCTGGCTAGCATGCAACTTAGTTCAAGTTCACCTGCATTTTGTGCAGATGCAGATATAATACTACATTTATATTGTGTATCTAGGATAGTGCTGTCACGATACCAAAATTATTACTTTGATACAATACCTTACTAAAATATGTTGTTACCAATACTAAAACAATACCACAGGAAAAAAAAACCCAAAAATACTTTAAATACTTTAAATTGTCTGCCAGATGTTTTGCCAAGTTAGCAAGTTTGACGTGTCCATTGGTTTGCCCTGACTGTCAGCAATGTATCCAAAGTAATGCCATGTTTCGCTTTGTACATCAGCTTTGTACACAAGCTGTGGACGTTTGGCAGGGAAACTTGAACTTGCAGCCATGACTTTCATTAGGAAAAGCCGCTATGACAGCTGCAGCGGGCATGTGATGGAAAGAAAGTTTGGTGCACCCATTGTTCCTGCAGGGTGTGCTGAGAGCACCGCACACACGTCAGCACCACTCAGGAAATACAGCTCTTATTAAAACACTGTCATTCCGAGTATCAATGCTAATTAAATGAGAATTAGTATAGTTTATAACAGCAGGGTATTGCAATACATTTATGCTATCGATATATCATGCAACACTTATCTAGGATATCTGATTAGTCTCATAAAATGCGTGATATAGAAAGTACTTTAGTTTACTGTCGTTCATCCGGTATTCAGTTTCACCTCATGCAGTTGTTGCCTTTAGATGTTTCTCTTTTGGAAACATAAATAATGCATTATTAATAATTTAGCAGTGTTATAATTATAATATTGACATTAATTTTGTAACAGTGAAAGGTTTGAAGAAGATGTTAAAATCTTTTCATTATTACGATGATGCACATACCCCCCACTCTGCCCCTGCCCCTTGGTACTCAAGTACACGTTTCTTAAGCCTGCCAACAATTCAAGATGAAAAAATGTCCATCCCTAGTTTTAATAGTAAAAATACATGTAGGCAAATACTGACGTCTATAACCTGTTGTTATTGTTACGTTGCTGCGTACAAATAAAGATTATTAAATGTAATTTGTGCAGAAATCACACACTTTGTGTTTTTCCAGTTCTGATTTGGAGAACTGTTGTTTTTTTGTTGTTTAATTTTCTTGCCATGCCCATTATGTTTAGTGTGTGTTGTAAAGAGATTTGCACTCTGTGATGTTGCTGGTCTTTAGGGCACTCTAATCTATGAGACGGGAAGTGATTACACTAAGAGGCAGCCCTACCCAGCACTGAGCTTTCCTGTTGCATTGATCAAATCTGCCTGTGATTTAGTGTTATGAGATTTGCTTAGACTAAACCCATCTGGGAGGAGAGCACAGCATTATGTCTGCTTTCAGGCAGACAGTGTATATTATTTGTGTGGTTTTAGTATTTTATAAAAAAGCAAATTGTTTACAAATAAGAACTGCTCAGAATAAATAGTTTAAGCTTTTGCAGCCGATTATAGAATGTATGGAACATGCATTCTAAATAAGCAATAGAAATCAAGATTTATTTAGCCACATTACAGTGAGAAAAAATATTTCTGATCAAAGTTGTAGTGCTTTTAAATTCTTGTAGTTTTTGTTTTTTAAATAACACTGTCTCTAGTGCATCATGTACACATTTGTTGTCCCAAGTTTTTAAACACATTCATTATCCCTTGAGTTTGCATTGATATTGACACATAACTCAAGAAAGATCAGTTCTGGACTGGACATACAGCTACCTTACATTTGACATGGCGAATGAAAAACATTATTCAGCAATTCTGAATAATGTTTAATAATAATAATATTAATAATATATACTGAATAATATTTATTTATTTATAGAATCTGAGTTTTTTTTATTAACTGCAGATACAGATGTCTGTATTTTGGTAATGCTGTAAGCTTTGAGTACAGTGATATTGATGATTGAGGGTAGTGTGGAGGTGTGTAACAGTACACAGAAATTATCAATCGGTATGTCCCTTAGTTTTGAAGTCAAGGTTCATTTTCGATACAGCAAATTGAACAAACTAGCTATGTTTAAAAAAACATCTGCCTACTAGTTCTGACTAGAGATTCAAGCTTGTAACCAGAAGGTCATTGGTTCTCTATTGTAGAATAAAGTACATGCTGCAAGCCATATAAGTTTGTGATTTAGTTTGAAACATTCATATAAAGCATGGCAGCATAAATCTTGCACAAGCAGCAGCTTTCTCTGTATCTTTTATTTTTCAAGAATGTTCACACCATCATAGAATATTGATATGATATTGTTCCCATCTTAGTGGAGAAACTCAGTTCTACTTTTAAAAAATGGCTGAAACTGGAAATGTTTCAGAACCGGAAATGTGCAGTGGTGTAATTTCTTTGTTTACGCCTCTCCAGAGGGGTGCTAGAGTGTGCCAGGAGAGGCACGCATAGGGGTTAAAAATAGTCTCGGTATACAATTAAAGGCCACATTTGTTCACACAGCAGCAGCATACAGTCGTCAGTCCAGTCTTTCCTTAATATAGAGGGTTAGGTCACGATTCTGCCACTGGACAACAGAATATTTGGTTATGAATGAGAATCTTCTGACACCAAACAGTTTAGCTATAGTGCGGTATTACATCTGTTTCAGCCAAATAAAAGCTCTGGTTGACTGCTTCATTCAGAAAAAACACATTAGGGTGATAGGTTTTTATCTGTCTGTAACTCACAGACTCAATAAAATCTGTAATTTTCAGACTCAAGTGAGGAACACTGACAGTCTAAATGTTGACACATGTAGACATGTTAATAGATGTTTACGTCTCTGTTTACAGTTCCTTACTCTGTTATAGATCTTCTGATGATTTTGACTGGGATGGGCAGTAATTATGTTCTGTCCTTTCATATGGAATTAGCATCGTTATTGTTTCATTATTATCAATTACTATAAAAGTGATAAATGATAAATATGTTTAGAAGATTAATATTGAGTTTTGTTCACAAATAAAGCATTCTTCACTAAAGATGTAATTATTTATGAACACGTTCACATCCACTATTCCCTGTGTAAGGTTAACAAATATTTTTCCGAAAGGGAAATATTTAATTGATAATTGATTAGAATAAATAAATGATTTGAGGAAATCTAAATCAATGTAATACATTGATTTAACACTCTTATTGAGCATGTAGCAAAAATCAGCAGGATAAGGGACTCCAGATTATGAACACACACTCCCACAACATCAAGTGTGATACAAACAGACTTTATTAACTGCACTAAACACATACTATAACATACACACAACATACACACACACACACACATTTAGTTTAGCTATGGAAGAGGTTGAAGCTGAATAAAAGTTAAAGTATGAAGTTATTAAAAATTCAGCAAATCAACAATCTGAACAAATCTTCATTTTCTTAATTCCAGCACACCAAAATTAAAGAGCTTCTTAATACTTAATGCATCAAATAAAACTATTAAACCAATACAACTAAAACGACAATACTTGCATGTTTTTCCCATTAAAAGAAATTCTCCTGATGTGGTTAAGGCTCCTTTGCTGAATGTATTGAGTTGATCTTTGCTGAATGTATTAATGAGAGACAGAACCAGTTTGATGCAGGTGGTGTTTGATGAATGGAAATGCATTTTATCTTCTAACATGCTGTTTTGCATAAGGGATTTATTTGTAGGTCAAGGTGGAAATCTTCATGAGTTTTATAATGTTAAAATAAACAATATATATATATATATATATATATATATATATATCAATATATGTAATGTACATTAATGCTCAGGAACTCAATATTGCAACTCATAGATACCAAACATGTGATACATGTGATCTTGTTTAACTGAGTAACTCTAAAATATTCTTTTGAATGTGCACAGATTAATATATGAGTAAAACATCAAAGACATGTAACCTGGGGAAAATTAAATACATGTGTTTATACATTTTTATTATGTATCTCAAATTAATATTTACGCAAGTAAAATCGTTTCTTTGTCTGTCTCAGAGTGAATGAAGTGACAGTGAATCACTCTACATTCCTCTGTTTTTTATGTTTAACAGTGTATAGCTCGAGATCTATTTAATTTTACACTACATTTATGCATTTGGCAGACACTTTGATACAAAGCAACTTACAAAGCAAATTTTATACAAAGCAAATTCAAGGTATACAATTATAAGTATGTGTTCCCAGAGAATCAAACCCACAACCTTGCTGCTAACGCAATTCTATACCAGTTGAGCTCCAGGAAAACCTTGTGGTGCTGAAGTTTAATAAACCTTATTTTATATGTTAAATAAGTAATTTGTTATTGAATAGGGCCTCAGCACAGGATCAGCCACATTTTGGCTGATCCAGTTTCTGGATCAGCCACATGTGTGTTCATGGGTCATCATAATTCTCTCTTTTTTGCTGTCTCTCTGCAATACTGGAAGGCTTCAGTGCTGTTTAATGCGTCCTAGTACTTACCCTGCCTTAGTTTCGTTACAGCATTACATCATCCACTGGGCAGGCTGTATTTTTAGCCAAGAAATGCAATTGGCTGCCAGCTAATTAAATTACAGTTCTCTGTTTAGACGGTTTGATAGATCCGTCCTCCCAGCAATCCTTCTGACAGCAGGATGGGGGTGGGGAGGGACAGCCAATGACAGTCTGAGGAGGGAATTCACTGGGGAGCCTTTGATAAAATGGTGTCTGTCTGTGTGTGTGTGTGTCTGTCTGTCTATGTGTGTGTGGGTGTGCGTGTGTGTGTCTGTCTGTCTGTGGGTGTGGGTGTGTGTCTGGGTGGGTGGGTGTGTGTGTGTGTACAGACAGACACACACACAGCCATACTATTCCTCATAATACACTGGTGGATAAATTACATTTAAATTCATCAGGGGATGGTTGAAAATGTTAACTATGTACAACAGTGAAGACCTTTACATAATCATATAGCCCCAGTCTCCTGTCTTTATCCTCATTCCTTCACCGTCTATTAGTAGAAGAAAAATGTTTCACAGGATCTGCTTATTACCTTTATAAGATTACAGTAATAGTGGAAGTAGTTACTTGATACCATTATTTTATTTCTATTGTTAATGTTCGTTTTCTTCGGGGCTTGACCTGAAGCACCGAATGTGCGAAGGCACCTATTGTATTTATTATTTTTCTGCTGCTGCTGCTGCTGCTTCTTTTCAATATTCACCAATACAGTGAAGATTCAACATTGCAAAGGGATTTTGGATATAGGGTTGTAACGGTATGAGATTTTCACGGTATGATAATCGTCTCAGAAAATATCGCGGTTTCCCGGTATACGGTATTAAACTATCATTAATATTATAATCACCAGCTACAATGACCCCTAAATGAATAAAAATAGATATGGTTTTTGGTTGAACATGGTTTATTGTAACAAACTTTTTTTTTATGAAAATAAAAAAACTTATGGAAGTATGAGTCAACACAATAGTAATATATTTCAGTCATTATTTCTTCAGGCTAAACCAAACTTTTTTTTTTGACAGGTTGTACTAAACATCTATGAGTCATGTATTTGATGAATATTCTTTTAAATAAAATTATAAAATGATCATTAAGTGTTCTCTGAGAGTAGCTCTGGATATGTTCATGTGTTCACGTCTTGAGTGAGACAGCAGACGCTTTAAAAACCATGAGCATCATGCGTACTTGAGTGTGTACTAGATCTACTAGGCGAAACGGCGCTGCGCATTCATACAGAGATACACAGAATATAGAATTACAATAGCAGTATTTTTGCGCTGTATATTCACAGACACGCACATCGCGATTTGATTTAGCCTACTGCACAG
>JAZGTJ010020562.1:0-10328 GCA_036877575.1 Botia almorhae
ATACATATAATAAAAGAATCTAATAGTATTGCTATCATTTCACTTAAATTAGAAAGTGACCACAGTCGATATTTAATGGTCACCTCCTACCATTAATAGTCAGTTACATATGAATGTGGACACAGAGAATGACGAATCCCAGACAGCCAGACTCTAACCAACTCGGATTTGAATTTAGTCATTGTGTCTAATTTATCCAGGGAAAAGCAATTTAAAGAATAACAAAACATGCTTGTCTTTCCAAAAACAGCTTTATGAGAAAGTCACCAGCAGGAATTTATCCAGTCAGTTAGACCAATTGATCCAGCCTGTTCAGTCCGGCTCATACCAGTGAAGTGAACCGTTTCTCTTTTTTTACATGTCTGTTAGACATCTTATGAAATTTATGTTGTCCAAACAAATCAGTAATTTTTTTTCTATCTATATGAAATGTTTGACTTCATATAGAAGGTGCCACTGTGAAGTATAAAGGCAGAAGACAGTTTTTTGACATTCTGCCAGTGGGTCGCACGCAGTTGTTGTAAAACAAAGCCACTTGTCAGCATGCTGACAGTCATTACTGTATCAACTGATGCCAGAAAACGATTAACTGCTCGAACACAGAGAGCCGATTTGATCACTGGCAAATGACAGAACGAGCAGATACTTTAAAGGATCAGATCTGAGGAATAAATTCTATTTAAAAATTTTTTAAATCAGACCAGCAAATTGTAATTTTCATTCCGGAAAAAGTCTGAACGAGAACATTTAATTTCACTACAAATTAAAATGTGAATAAAATATAAAAATAAAACAATATAATGTAAAGCTTAAACTGTAGTATTACTGTCATCCCAAAGCAAAACTGTTGTAAATGGAAATTATTTTTTTGCACACACACACATATATATGAAGTATATATATATTAAGGATATATTTTCACCTAAAAATGTCAATTAAATGCTTTCTATCAACTTTAAAATCAGATGCACTGGACTCACACACACGCAGGCGTCTCCTCCAGGATGAGAAAACGACAGGTGCCGTGGAAACAGAACTGACTGTGGGAGTCAGGACAGTCGTCAAAGTGAGAGTGGACCGCAGCTGCTATAAACTCTTCAAGCAGAAAATAAAGAGACACAGTTTAATTAATCAATTTCACATTCAATGTGTTATAATACAAATCTATGCAAGAATGGATTTGCAACTGTCTGATGTCTTTGTGACCAGTTATGTCATTCATGCATATGTCAGTCCTTCATAAATCTGGAACCTACAAGATGAGTTGCTATCGACTTCCAGCCCTTACTATGATGATCAAAGCTAGAACCAAATTTGTAATACAAGGTGGAGGGCAATAGATGGAGAACTTTCACACGAAATTCAAAGTTCTCAGCCAGCTTACAAATGAGAATTTCTGGAGGATCATCATCTACTGATGTGTAAGATCTCAGCCCTTTAAATTTTACGACTTTGGAACCAATCTGCTTTAAGAGCAAACTGCTCACACACATTTGTTCTAAAGCATTCTCCATATTCTTAAAGCACATGAACAGCACATGAAAGATCACTTAACCAGGAATCTACTATCTACAAGTTTTTTTAGATCGCTTCAGGTGCTGTGTATGCGCAAAGCCTGTCAAGTCCCTCGCAACATTCCTTATAGAGCCCCTCCTCCAGAGAGTTAATAGTTTTAATCGATTAATGATTGGTTCTTTGTACTAGTAGGTGGGACTTTCTTCACTACAGCAGCCATATTGGCCGTTTCCCCCATTCACAGTGACAGATCTGTGCCATCTTTTTTTTTTCTATAATCTTTGGCCGAGCATAAAGGCAGAAAGCAGATCGTACTTCTGACACGTGTTGTAGTGGTTGTAGTCGTCGTGCTGGTGGTGGTTGTAGTCGTGGTGGTGCTGGTGATGGTTGTCGTGGTAGCAATGGTTGTGGTTGAGGTAGAATTCTCTTGCACCTGCCCATAGGTAAACAGAGAACCTACAAACAACACATACTCAAAAACATCAATGAAACTCAAGCGTTGTTGAGGATCAATACAGGTCAAAACACTTCATCTTTCATTCATACAGTTATTATAGCTTTTATTCTGATAATTTTAGTTTCATGTTCATTTTTATTACAATTTTTAGCTATAATGTCTTGTCATTTCATTATGTATTTATTTTTAATATTGCTATCTAAGATGAATGAATGTTTATTTCAGTTTTGGTTTTAGTTTTTATTTATTTTTAGTTAATAATTTAAGTGCCTCAGCTTAAACTTATTTCAGTTTATTGCTAAGGCGATACTTTTTATTTTCGTTTACTTTTAAATGAACATTGTTTTTATTTTCATTTAGGTTTTAAATTATATTTATGCCTATATTTTATTTGATTTAACAGAAATAGTTTTAGTAAACTAAACTAACCTTGACTGCTTCATGCTCACAGTAAATTCTAATATTCTGAACCCTTAACTCAAATGTGTAAATGAGGATCCAACAAAATGATCAACTGCCAGACTCATAATAATAACAGCGAAGAGAAAAGAGCGAAGCGCCAGCATCACACTAGAGAGAAACAGGTTCGAGTGGCATACAGTGTGGACAAACGAGAAATAGCTACTTAAAATCCACCCTTATTTAGAGGTCAATTAAAATGTCATGGAACAAGAGTGGGAGTATGTTACCTTCAGGCTATTCTGAGAACTGCTTCAGAGAACGACCAGGTTAAGATACATTAAATTGGATTTATGATGCGGATTTTAATCACATCCACATCACATCTCCACACACGATGTGATACTAGCAGTTAACAGTCAATACACATTAACATTTAAATACAATGCCAGAACTATCACAGATCCCAAAGATCATGTCACGGCTCTAGAATTATTATTATTATTATTGTTGTTGTACTGACTATTTGGATATTCAAGAAAATATTCATTATATAATCTCACACAATCATTCCATGTACATCTCTCATAAACAACCGAAAAGCAGTGATGGCATTACAAATATATATCCTTTGGGAATATTGCGTCTGAAGACTGTTTAGTTCCCATAAATGATAAAGTGTCTGGATGAGAACCGTCTAAAAGTCGGTTTGATGGCTACCGTTGTGCTACTAAAGTGCTTGAGTGAAGAACCACATGACATCAGATTTTGCATGTACAGAACTCCTATGAAAATCAACAGCTCCTTCATAAAATTTGTTTATTATTATTTATCAGATAAACAGAATTGTTTCTGAGAAGCTTCAGTGTAAACATCCTGTTAAGCCAAATAACAATAGATAGATATATCAAATAAATACAATAACAAACAGTTATAGGAAGCTTGTATAGATAACATTATTCCAAATGGTTTTGACTTGAGATATTGTTTTTAATTAGTTGATTTTTTATTTGTAGGCTACATCATCATGTTTCCAATATCCTCGAAAGGGTAAGAAACCTGACACGAAATAATATGTGCTAGCATCACATGTTGAAAAAGATGGTCTTTATCTTTAATGCTTCAATATAATAGCTGTAGCATGGAGCAACCTGGTGATGAACTGCCTAGATTCAAGAACACAAGTCTGATAGGGTGTGGGACCACAGAAATTCATAGTTCATTGGGAACCTTTATGTTAGCAGGCTAGCTCCTAAACCAGTCAGGGTTCCAACACTACTAACTGATATGGAGGCTATATGAGACACTGAAACTTAAAATCAGAGGGTATTACCTAATGTGACATTTAACGCTAAACAATTAAGAGCACCAAGCTATATGTCCCTTAAGAACAACACAGTAGAGATACAATCTGTCTGGTCATGACACCGCATGTATGTAAGTATAGTAAATGCCATCACCAACAAGAATCACAAACGTACAAACTATAAACTGTTTGGTTACACTTGTATCCTTTACTACTGCCTTAAACTCCCCTCATTCATTTTTAACAAAACTTGAGTTTCTCTAATTAAAATAGTGTTGATCTAAGATTGTACCTTCATTAGTAGGACAAAGCAACAAAGGATAAATGCAAAAGAATAGTTCTATATTTAAACTAAGCTCTGTTATCCTTGTTAATGACAGTAGAGCAAGACTACTGAGCCAAAGTAGATGCTAACCAAAAAAGAAGGGCAAACTAATGCTTCCTGCCCACACTGGTGCAAACAAACATATATAACAGCACAATCTAGCAATAAATATTATGACAGATAATTATCCTACTACATCTGGTAAGGTTCAAAAACATTACAACAAAACTTTATAAACGATTTTTTAATGGACATCATGGATATCTAAGTTGCTTATTTGTAATGATTGGACTTTAAATGCCTGAGTGTAATAAGAGTGGACCTTTAACAATGTGAACTTAATATCTAAATGTAATATTCTGTGAACTTAATATTTTGAATCTTTTTTTGCCTCGGTACCTTACCACTTATTTACATTATTTACATGGAAAATAATACTAAATGTAAATAAGTAAATCATATTTTTAAAGCAAATGTACTTACCGGTGAGAAGGAAAATCGTATCCCAAAACGCACGATACATCATTATAAGGCTTTCTGTGACTTATCGGTCGAGAATTCGTCGCGTCTCACGTTTATTTTTCTCTTTACCTACACAGATGAAGGCACGCGAATGACCACAGTTATTGGTATTCTGTTGTATTGGTCCGAAATATGACTTCTATAGTGAAAACGTTTGTGTCTTTCATCGTAATTTCACGTAGTCTACTCGACACAAGACGCCACGCGTCGATCCAGGTATCTTAAACTTGACCTCAACTTGAACAACGGTGCGCTCCGTCTTCCCACGGCCGCCTTGTGGAGCTATAACGAGTGTTTCCAAGTGATGTTGTTACATAAGTTAAGCATGAAGACAAACATCACTTTAAAACCAAGTGGCACGGGTGACTATTGTATTTTCTTTACAAAGCACTCTAACGCATCTGGGTCCTTCTCCACACCCCTGACATCTTTTGTGTGTTTGCGCGTGCGTGGGACTTTGCGTTATCGATTGCTCTCTCGCGCTTGTTTCCAGGCGTCCTAACATAAATTTGCGTGTAAAACATCCGTCCATACACAGAAATTGCATTAGCTATTCAATATCCTTACGGATTTAAATGTTTATATATTTTGTATAAACTTGCGCAAAAATGTGTTTAAAGACAGAGTGTGAAACATCTCAACGTTATGATATGAGCCACGATATGATGTGTTACTATATGAGGCAATTGTTCCGTCAGAAGTGGTGGTAGACATCAGATAACACTCGTTTTATTTCAGGTTTGCCTTTACCTGTATGACGTGATTGTTTCCAGTACACTCCCACAGGAATATTCTTACCTGGTCAAATGTTGTGGGATTAGATTACACTCAGGGGCAAATGTAGTTACACCACATAACTCTTATAGGGCAAACATGACACAGTGACAAGCACAAAAATAGCTTTCCGTTTGTTTAAATATGCAATTGAATTTAGTTAATTAAAGAGCACACACCATTGTGCTAAATGGTTTTGGTGCTTAGATAATTACAGTTGTTTAGATTAACTAGAACCTGGTCCATAAAGTGTATTTGACTATTTTCTATGTATGTGCAATTAAAAACAATCATTGACTTCTCCCTTAACTCTAATTCAGTAATAGATTAAAAGTTGCTTATAATTCTTATGACATTATGTCGCCCCCTAGTGTGATGAATGGATATGCTAAGTTATCCAGTTAATGCAGTTCCTTGTATGGGAACAGAAGTCTCTAATGGCTATAAACTGAATCATTTCAACATGAAACATTTGAACTGAAACAAAGCTGGCATTTTGTTAGAGTGATAATAAATTAAGTACATTTTACTTAAACTGGCCTTTGTGTCAGAAAGGAGCGGTAGTCTGTTATGTCACTGGCAAGCGAGTTCAAAGATTTTGTAGAAATTGACAGTGTGACAGCGCAAACGAAGTTTCCGGACATGCGTTAATGTCTCAGTTGCTGGTTAAACTTTTCGCGTTGTCTACACGCAAAATTCTGATTGGCTGAGTTCATACAAACTTTAACTCCTCAAACCTTTTCTTTAAAACGGACAAATAAAAACATACAAAAGAGGTCCGTGTCTTCAGATCAGCACAGACTCTGGGGACGACCGTTCGTCACTGGAGAAGTTTGTTTTAACATTGTTTTATTCCGTCGATATGGTCAGGTAAACTTCTAGAGTCGCGCTTGACCAGTGAAAAATGATGATACTCATTAGTGGCTGTTGCATGTGAGGATTTATTTGTCTTTATCGACCTACATTTATTAACACATTTATGAACATTTCATAGATCTCCATCAAAGGTTTACGTGTTGCCTCAGAATGTACTGACAGGTGCTGACTCGACAGCCTGTTCTCTGTCCGTGGATTTAAACCTTTTCAGGTCATTTCCGCGAGGCAATATCTAGACCACATAGCGAAAGAAAAGCATGACTTCAAAAGAAAAGGTAAGCATGTTTCTTACTAGAATGGCCCCATAATATTTACTGTACGTTGTAGTCAATTAGACTTTACAAAGTCTTAAAAAAGCTTTTAAACGGCAATTGGTGTGAGTTTTAACGTAAAGTCAGGCTGCGAAACTTGCACCTCCTACTTTATTGACATTTTTATGATGTTATTTTTAAATTATACACACTAAGCGTACAGTACAGTAAGCGTCTTTTTCCAGTGTCTGTTTTAAAAAAGTCCGCACATATTTTACATTTTTTACACTGTTTTCCAGATAATGTTCGGTAACAGTGATAAATGCTCAGAGTTCTGTTTTGTTGCCTATAAGTGCCATGCATGTCTGTTAACATCATAATTTATCTGAGCAGGGCCATACACGCACTTTGGCATTAATGGTGACCTCGACAGCTATTGGGGGAACGTTACAATATGGATACAACCTGGCCATAATGAATGCACCAACTGTTGTAAGAGAGACTGATTTAGTGGGCTTGTGTGTACATGGAATAGAGAGAAAATATTTGCATTGATGTGCTGTATGTCTGTGTGTGTGTGGGGGGGACATTTATGTTACCCAAAAGTAAGCATAACCTGACAAATCTAAGCAAAACCCGTTTTTGGGATGTCCCCATTAGTAAAAACGCTTTAAAAACTTAGTAAACAAAGTTTTTTAAAAATTGTAAAAATGCAGAACGTTTTTTGGTGGAGTTAAGGTTAGAGTGTGTGTTAGGTTATATTGTTTACAACTAGATGTTTATAACTAGCTGTGTCGCCATTTAGATAGATAAGTAAGTGTGTGTGTCAGAGAGAGTAAAAAACTACAAAGTTTTTCATTCCCTGTGTCCATTCCTGTAGTTCATTCAGAACTTCATTAATGAGACATTTGCAGAGCGCTGGGGTTTGCAGCTGGAGGTATATGAGGTCACACTGATATGGACTGTCATAGTCTCCATCTTCTCATTGGGTGGCTTTATGGGGGCCCTTCTAGCAGGGCCAATGTCCATCCACCTCGGGAGGTACATTCACTTTAACATCACAGTTTACATGCTGTAGTTTCATGTCAGAATTTGGTGTTGTTTTTGTCAACCGATGCTTTGCGATTTCTTTTATATATTAAATTGCTTGGTTAAAATAAACACAAACAATTATTGAGCAAGTACATAACAGCTCACCTTACCCCGATTCCTAATGGTATGTTTATAATAATGATTTATAATTTGATCTGTTAGGCTTGATTTACTGCAGGAAATGTCAGTTCGATTCACTTGACTTCAACATACAGTACATAAAAGAAGTCTGTGTAAAGTAACCTACAATTGTACTTTTCAGAGTACAATTGTAGCTTTAAGGGACTTAGGTTTGATTAAATAAAGTTATGGTTCCCTCTTGTTGTCAAGGAAGAGAACGATGTTGCTGAACAATATCTTCCTGTTATCAAGTTCACTGCTTGGATTGCTGAGCCGATCAGCAAAGTCTTGTGAGATGATTGTCATCTCCAGAATTCTGGTTGGCATAAATGCAGGTAAATATATTTTCATGAGGAATATATATAGTATAGGTGGTTATGAAAAATGGGCTTTTGTAACAATACATAAAGTTAACGTAATGTCCTTTATAATGTTGAAATATTGCTTTTTCATGTTATAATTATCGAATCATATGCAGGCATATCTATGCATTCTGTATGCAGGCATTAGTATGAATGTACAACCCATGTATTTTGGTGAATGTGCGCCGAAGCACCTAAGAGGGGCTGTGGCCCTTTCCTCAGCTGTCTTTACCTCATTTGGGGTTGTGTTGGGCCAGGTCATTGGCCTAAGGTATGTCTTAACACACATGCATTTAATACTCTACGTATGAAGCAGCTAGAACATAAAGAGAATTATTACCATTTGATGAGGGGAAGTGATATGAAAGCCAGTTCAGCATTAGTGAGTCTAGCTAGTCAATGAATCACTCAGTGTAGACGTGCTTTTAAGAGTGAAATGTGTTTTATAATCACCGAAACTCATTTGATTACATACACAGCGTTGCTTAAGGCTGGCCTGAAATCATTTGACATGTTTTGTAATGATAGCTTTTCTTGAAGATAACTGCATTAATCCAGGTGCTTGTTTTTCATTAGGGAGCTGTTAGGTAGTGAGCCATGCTGGCAGTATTTATTGGCAAGTAATGCCATTCCAGGCGTCATCCAACTTCTCACCTTGCCCTGGTTTCCAGAGAGTCCTCGCTACCTCCTCATTGACCGTGGGGACAAAGAGGCCTGCTTACAGGGTACAAAAACTTCACTTCATTTCTAAGCATACAGTTATACCCCAGCTAACAATTCAATGTTGTTAAAATGTTTCCCTAACATTTCCATTAAGTAAAAAATGTTAAAAATGCTGTGGGTTCATTCAAAATAAATCTTTTAGGCTCTGTATTAACGTTATTGCTTGGTTATAAGAATGTTGCTTAATGTAACGTTTATATAACATTTACTACTAACATTACTGCAAAAATGTTTTTGCTATCTTTGAGAGAACGTTTAGAGAACATTATCCAATGTTCTGAGAACTAACAGAGACTGGCATGTCAAAACAAACATAAGGTGGTATTTAAAGTTATTTGCAGTAAAGACACATTTAGTCAAATTTTGTCCTGCAGCACTGCGTCGTCTGCGAGGCTGCGATGTGACAAAAGCAGAGCTGCATGAAATTCTGGAGGAACAGGATGAAACCAGAGGAGAGCGAGCCAAGCGGCCATGGGAGCTCTTCACTGACCGCAGAGTTCGCTGGCAGCTCATCTCCATAGCCGTCCTGAGCAGTGCCATGCAGCTGTGCGGTAATGATTCGGTGAGACCAATACTGTGCTATCATAACACTGACATAAAGCTGCAATCTGTACTGTTTTGGGTTAAAAATGAACAAAAAGCAGTTTTTGAGCAAGTACATAACAGATCGGCGTTCAAAATGGCCTCCTTCAACTGAGCTGTCGGGTACATAATCCTGGAACATGTCAGTTTGGCTTTATTTGGCTTTAACATAAGTAAAGTATGTAAAGTAACCTGCAATTTTATGTTTCAAACAGCGATGGCGATAGACAGGCAAAAGTTACGCCTTGCAGCTTTAATTGGACTGGAAATGTAAGTGTCCCAGCGGGGGACAAGAGTTGGCCATGAGAATATCGCTGAAGTGACAAGATAAAATTTATTTGAATGACATAGTTCATTACATAGACACCCAAAATGACCCTGGATTTTGTGGCTCTCCAAAGTGTTGCTCCATAAACTAAATGTTAACCAAAAAAAAACAAAGCAGTTTAGGAAAATAAGTGCTTATGTTGCAGCTTTGAAAATAATATTATATTATATTATTATATTAAAATAAGTTTATAAATACTTCAATTAAACTATTTCAAAGCTACTTCATAGGTCATTTAGAAGTCAAAAGTATGCATGCACATTTTGTAATGTCCATTTGGAACAGATCCAACGTCATGTTCTTTTGAAAAGACTGTGAAGTAATTTAGTCTCATGATGATATTTAACCAGTAACTAAGACAAGACCCATCAATTATTCGGAGAAAGTTTGGGGTTAACTGTTACATGAGCGAGCTGAGCCCTGCATGCAGCTTTGAGAAAATCTCTCCTGTACCCAACGCTTCTTACACAACCAAAACTGGCTCAGAAGGATTTCATCCAAAGCTTTTGCAGACTCACACATTCTAAAGATTAAGGCCATTTCCTTTGTCTCATTCCTCAGATTTACTTCTATGCATCATATGTGTTTCAAGAAGCAGGTATATCTGCGGGCCTGGTTCAGTATGTGACCGTTGGAACTGGGATATGTGAATTCACTGCTTGCATTCTATGTGTGAGTGTTCCAACTCATCCATTC
>JAZGTJ010020563.1:0-10327 GCA_036877575.1 Botia almorhae
GGGCCCCGTAAAGCCGCATGCCATGACAGAGCCCCTAATACCCCTGAAGGTGCGCCGCATTGATGAGGAGCTTAACTTCTATACATCAAAGTGATACTGATTGACAAAATAGTGTTAAAGCACCCATCATGGTGCAAGGCTTGGAGACCTGTGGGCTTACAAAGCCTCAACAACCTCAAGATTGGATGCAAGCTGGGTATAAAGGACACCAACAGATGAAATATGAGATAAGCTTATCCCAGCTCTGACCACTAACAACATCTAAGTGTTGAAGGACTGAGATTCACGTATGCACTCTCACCTACACACACCCACACACGAATGAGTGGTGCGCGCACACACTTTTGTAACAAACACTCACGTTCACATAAATGCACACAGAAACACACACCGGGATTCGGATTGCTTGAAAACAGCACCTGCTCCTCCATTTGAAAACTATTTAGGGAGGCATCAAACTCTATCAGAGCAGGTCTGATTGCGGTCGCCTCTTCACAGTCCTCCAATCACTCAGTGAGTCAATTAGCCCCCGCCCCTGACTGCAACCTTTCTCAGCTGTGCGTTCCAAGCCTGAGAGGGAATCCATTCAATGCCACTGAGCAACACCTGAGGCCCCACTGGCCTTCTTCTCACCCACCCACCCCCTTCCACAGGCTAATAGTTTGGCTCCAAGGGCAAACACTGCACAATGGCATTCAATTCACCCCCATTGTCCTCTTTTGGTCCTGGAGAAGAAGCCCACCAGTCATGGCTCCAGAAAGCCATTTAGTCAAAAATCAAGTTAATCGTCGGAAGGGAGGAGAAGCCCTTTAGTGTACAGCCCTTGGTTACTTGCGTGCGTTTTATGGTATTTCATCATGTCGGTTGTACGTTTGTGAGGAAGAAAGCAGGACTGAGTGGTAAAGAAAAAGAAAGACAGGTTTCGTCATTGCTTTAGGTTAGCCCGCACTCACAATTGGTTATTTATTCAGGGCTCTTTTGAAATAATTGAGTTGACACATCTGTCAGATGGCGAGGGAAGGAATGCTAAAAGGTCACAGGGAAAGATACCAGCTGCTCCAGACGAACCTTTCCTGTCTTCAAATAGCACAGTCATTACACTGGAACAGATGGGGTCCCTGAGCTTTCATTTCAGTCTTCAGGTACAACAACAACAACGGCTGCAAGGTCAGTTTAAGATGTCTGGAGGTAAAGCATCCCCCTTCTCGCCAAAGAAACCCCCACTGCTGTTGCATCTAGATACCGTTAATGCATTAGAGTCCTGCCTGGGTCTTTATTCATCAATGCCACAGCATCAAACAGAAGAGATGATGGTAATTGGTAACTACCTTCATTCATAATTTAGAGAGGGATTTTGACGTGATATGGCATCCAAAGAACGTGTTAAGGCATGCTTAAAACGCCCAGGGCTGGGCTCTGCTGGAACCCTTTGATGATCACACAAACATATTAGAGACTTTTGGAAAAAGTAGAATCTTTGATATCTGTATTGACATCATCGCTGTTCTAAGTACTCATGGCAGACTTGAATACTTTGAAACCCTGTTTTTAGGTAGCACTCAGAATTCACTTCTAAAGGAGGATTTGACATGCAGCTAGTATATTGCTATTAAGCATATTATATATTAAGGAATGTTTACCTTATAAAATTATAGGGAAATAATGCAAGCCGTCACTCTCACAGCATCAACAGAACCTTTAGAGCAAGCATGATGTATTGTTGACACTGGAGTACACAAAGACAAGATAAACACAGACAGACAAAATTCTACATAAATTCTGAATAGATGTGTGTGCAGCATTAGACTTTACACAGGGACCCATTTCTCTGTTCTGCATTAAATCCTACACTACAGCTGCTATCTCCAGAAATGTTTACATGAGATAATGCGTATTATAGTGCTGACTGGGGATTATTGTGTTCACTTTATGCTTTTTTAATGGATAGAAATAAGAACTGCAGCTGTAAGTTACCAGACAGCTGAAAAAGAAGGGAATGGAAAGATAATCACAACAGTAGCAATAATAGTAAATACTAAGAAAGGTCTAGGAAGAAATATTTCACAGTTCAGTACTTAAAATGTGTTATATTTAAAAAATGATTTAAAATGATAAAGATGACTTTAAAGTTATTTAAGTTGTGTACATGATGCTATCATAAATATACTGTAATACCGTAAATATCGATTTCTAACCCGACTCTTAAAATGGTAATGTATTAGTAGCATCTCATCACCAGCTTACAAAATTAAAGTGACGACCGCACAATGTCTTGCTATAATGACTTTATATTTTGTGATTGAAGCTTGTAAGTGGCTTAATAAGCAAACACACGTGATTTCATTGATCACATTAAATTTTGGTTCATTAGTGGGCTTATTGCATAATTAACTCCCCTTAATTGCCGTATTAGCCACTTAAACTGATTAGTTATGTCAACTGTACTTTTCGTTACCACTATTAATTACTTTTTTAGAATTACCTCATTATTAACCTCATCCAATTAGCTTATAGGTAAGGTTAAGGAGTGACCTTATTGGCTAACTCATTGTCAAGCTCATTAGTGCACATCAATGGCTTGACCAATAAACTGATCATGAGCATCTACCGTAACTAGTGAATTTGTGTCATTGCCAATTTAATGTCTTTATTTGCTTACAGAATGCTTTCACCAAATCAAAGTTGAGAGGGATGGGAGGATGGGAGAAATTATATTTTTGATTTCTGGGTTTAGTTCAGGCTTTAAAAGTCAAAAAATTATCTTTGTGTTAAAATTAAACCTTAGAGAACAGTGTAGATTTGTATGTGAATTGTGTTCCAAGGACACGCCTGCTTGTATTGAACCTTGAATCTTGACCCACAAGATTTTTGTATGTATTTAAAATAAGTTCATTGCATTTTTACTTTGCCCTTATAATAGAAACTAAAGCAATGTATAGAAAAGAATAAGCATTCATTTAAACATTAATCAATTAATGTAACTATTTACTATAAGATCAAAGTCATTTAACCTTTTCAATTTAGCGCATTTATTTCCATAGAATTAGTTGAATCGCACACAAAAAAACAATATGAAATGTTTTGGTATGGCTGTCTGATATTTACACACAATAACTGGAAACAAATATGTCCTAATTTGTCCATCCAACCATGTCTGATGGAGCACCCATATGCACCCTTACACCCTTCATCTGCATCTCCATTGACTGCATGCTGACCAGCCTACAGTTCTACATTGTGATGCATGTTAGCTACTGCGTGCCCAAGATTATGAAGATGGACAAGCAGCTGGAGATTTAGAGAGAAAAGCGCTGTGTGTGCAAAATTAACAGAATTAACAGACCAGAAAACGTTTGCCAGATTCAATTAACATCCATTCGCTAGGCTAGGGTTTTTACTGTCAGCTCACAGTGCATGGGGAGGAGCTCTGCATTATTAAAACCCATTCTGCAGGAGAGCAGACTAGAGTTTTAGGCAGTTATCACATTCCAGAAAAAGTGAGAGACAAAAGCTGAAGAACAAAGCTGTGTTCCAAAACCTAGTAAACTGCCTACATAAGCAGCTGCCTTTTAAGATAGCACTTGGCCTATGGAACCTCCTTAGTGATAGATTTGTTGAGCTAAATGATTGTTCTACATAGACAATGTGACAAAAGTGTGGCACATGGATATAATAATAATAATCATATATTTTTATTACACTGAGCTATTTTTTTATCAATGCTTTTCAGCAAAATAAGTTTAGTTATATGTATTTCTTTATATTCTGCCATCTTGGAATTATTATTTTTCCACTGGACATGACACAGTGCATTCTGGGATTGTTTCCCCATGAAGTTTGAATATGGTTAAATCTGGGTGTCTGTATCTTAGCAACATTTTTATGCTGCCTGTTTTTAGGAACAGACTTTGCATCAGGAGGGCTTCTATGATGCTGTCCCTATAGGCAGCTCACTAGGTTTTAAAACCAAGACAAAGACAAAAACATTAACATTGACAGCCTTTTGAAGAGGTTTCCAGTCAAGTAAAGAACATGCAGGCCTCTCATGCAGGCCTTGTTCTCCGTGACACTCAAATTCACATCACTTACATCTGTCTTTCAGATGAAAAAATAGTCTTTGGCAGGGGCTGTTCCCCTTTATCATAGGCAGTGATCACTACTGTTTAAAGTTTGCTGCAGTCTTGAGTCTGTCATACTTTGAGTCTCCTAAATCACTCTGATCAGGCCATTTCTTCTCAAATGATCTGTTGTCTCTCTTTCAGGCAGAGCCGCAGCCCTGATCTGCTCTGATCATATGTGACAGGTCCACATAACTCATGTCGTGCACTTTTGAGCTGAGGGCTTTTACAGTTGCACACATCTAAGTGAGGGTACCGGGGCTGTCATGGGTCAGCTGGTTAGTGTGTCAGTTTTTCTAGGTGAGTGTTTTTCTAGGTGTGTGTGCTTGACAAAAAGGGACGAGGGGAACGAGAAAAAAGAGACAGAGGGCTTTGTTTCAAAATCTTGAGAGCTGGCTACCTAGACAGCATTTTTAAGTGTGCTTAATCAAATGATATGGTCTGCAAAATTCTGCCTTATAAGATACTGTACATTGGTCACCCATCATTAAACGTTGGCTGTGCTCCTGTGTGGAGTTCTGCCCACTAGAAGCTCTTTGAAGATTCACACTGCACTCGCACTTCTGTTGGACAAACTCAAAATCTTTTTATGATAAAGTGGTTTATGTGTCAAGAGACAGCATTGTGTTTTAGTGTGTGTGTGTGTGTGTGAGTGTGAGTGTGTCTTTAAAATAAGATTTTCTCAGAATTAATTCTCAACACTTTCCAGGTGTTATAAAGGGATGTATTTGTGCCATAGACCCGAGCGCTGAGGTTTGATTGACAGTTTGAACTCTTGCAGTGTGGAATCAGTGTGGAATGAAGGAAAGCATGCAGAGACTGCTTCCAGTGGAGTTCGGAATTATTGTCATTTTAATTAAGCAAAATATGCATATTGCTTTCTATTTGGATTGTAGTTAATGATTGCATTTGTATCTTGGGCCTTAAATGCATGATATTTAGAAAGAAAAAGGAATAGTTTAAACAAAAATAAAACCGTTTGTTGTTCCGAAACCGAAATTGTATGACTTTTTAAATGATAATCTTCCTCTTCCGTATTTGCACGTTTCCCTACACAACCCCCCACTCAGACTGACCTGCCTGAGTACACCTCGAGAAAAGAGAGGGAACAAGGGAGGACACAGTGGAAGAGTGGATAGAAGGATGAGGAGAACAGAGGAATGTGAGAGCATGCGGTCTTGTGAACTGCAGTGGGGGCAGGGTTGGTGAGGAGAGGCAGAAGACGCCATATGGTCCCTGCCAGGGCTGCGTTTGGGGTGAGAGAGAGGAGGGAGGCGGGGTGAGAGCACGAGGCAGAAGGCAGGGGACATAAGACGGGAACACATCCTTCTGTGCAGTGCTGGGCAGAGGCACTGGGGCCTAAAGGCCAAATAGGGGCCACTGACTGACACCAGATCTGATTGCATCCAACACAGAGATGTCAAACAGTGACAGGTGCCATCACTGTTAGAGCAAAGAGAAAGAGAGGAAGGAAAGACTAGAAGATAAAGGAGACAACATGAGGATGCTGGAACTTCTGTTCACTGTAAGCATGTAATATAAAATGTGCAACACAGGAATGCGCACAGTTCCAGGACGTTCAGAAGTAACTACACTGTGTATGGTTGGATATTGTTATTGTAATATAGATATATTGCATTAGATATATAGATATGTCATTAGATATATTGTCATTGCAATATATCTAATGCAATGACATTCATACAGTTTTCATATGTAAAGGTCCATCATGTAGGTTTTTGTGGCTGTAGTGGCAGGTTGCTGTAGTGTATATGTATTCATTTCATGCGCCAGACAGTTTGTGTGTTCTTCATTTTCTTCAGGCACAAGATAGTTTCTTCGAGTGTGTGATACACTGTATGTGCTTGCAAGCATGGGTGAGGAATTACGAATGAGTGTGTGCAAATAGGGCACATCAGAGAGCAGGAGGGCTGGGAGTGTGCGTGTGTGAGTGTGTATGGCTGGGGCTCAGGAGGCCTGCAGCTGTATGACCCAGGTGCCACATGGCACTTTCGGCCAGCCTTGCTTGCTACATCTTCACAGGCGGGCCTGTTCAAGAGGCTCTCCGGCTTATCAATACATACACACACATACACAGTAATCAACTACTGAAATTTAGCTTCAGTATCTGTTCAGTAGCCTGACGAATAATGTGTCGACTGGAAATTCTTACATATTGTAAGAACATATTCATATTCTTACATATTCATACATATTGGTATCATGTTTCTTGCCTGTGCATTTGATCTGCAAAATAACACGTTCTTTAAAGGTCTGTGAGGGAAAAGAACAAAATCGTTCCTAGTAATTTACAGCACACAGAACAAAGCATTTAGATTAGTACTGGAAGATACCTGCATTGGTAATTACCGCGTAAGCAGTTTAATTACTCTAAATTAGCAGACTTTTATGCATGATAACATAACTCGACTGGATTCAATAATGTGTTTTGAACATCTGCATAGTGCACATTCCACAGTACACGAGTGATTGATGGTTGCATTGCTACATCAATGGCTTTTTTGTGTTTTTTTCATTCTTTCGTCCTTTTTACATGCAGGTTTTAATTTTAGAGCCATCTAATTCAAAACAGGGATCCTCAATTATGCAATGTGTCATTTACATATGCTAATTAGTATCATATTAATTATCTTTAAATTGGGTAATTAGGCAATCTCAATTAAGACATTGTTCATTACACTAAATGCACAGGAAAGGTGTTTGAAGTTGTTTTTGCATTCCCAGTGCCTCACTTCATGAGTGTGTATTTGTGTGTATGTGTGTGTGTGTATGAGCAACGCGACTGGGCTCGCTGCCACATCTGAATCGGGCCCTGCCAGCACGGCACGTTTAATAATTTAGCCATCCCACATCATATAAGAGATGCACCCACAGCTTTCGTGATTACCAAGCATATGGTTCGGTAATGAAGCTTCTGCTTGTAAAATAGTAATGACAGCAGAGAGAGAAAGAGAGAGACACACACAACAGCGTCTTTATTTCATTGTAGCCATGCAGTCAATGCATTATACAAGCTTGTTTGGGTTTTGTGTGCAGTGAAGCTGCCATTGGCAAGACCCTGTTTGCTTTGCGCTTTATGAGGAAGGCCAACAAAACACTGGCAGTGATTCAGGGGCTCTTGAGCTGTGACAGAAGCCGAGGCTGATGGGAAGGGGGGTCCTCACTTCAGCATAGTCTGTCTGAGGAGGTCACATGGACAATAGGATTTCACTGCAAGCTTATTGCACACTTGATTATACGGCTCGGTTTAATACACAATTTTATGGTGTTGTATGATACCTCTAGGGTTTTTCAGTCTGTGTACAATGGCAAAGACAGCGATGTACTACTTCAGACTTTACAGTAACAGCTGTTGTTTTCCCATTACTCTACTCATCTTGATCTTCTTTTCTAGAGGAACACCAAGGAGGTCTGTAATACCTGAAGGAAGATCTATAAATATAACAATGTATCTGAGCTGCAGGTTGCTCTGCTGGTGCAGGACCCCCTGCATGTATGCGATTAGACTTCTGGCTTTGCTATTGCTCCCTGTGTTTAGGTAGTGAAAGTTTATGGGCCAATTGCTGGAGCCATAAATGTCGTGATTAATTACTCTTTAGCATCAGCAGTCCATTTTACATTTCAAACAGCCCTCGGTCACTGGCAAAACAATATTGTGAAATATTTACAATTACTAATATTTACAGCAATCAAATTTAAACGGTAACATGCTAAATTGCAGTGTGCTTTGTTTTATGCTGCACATTTTTGTAAATGTATCACTGCAGGACACCCATGTATTTCATGCGTACTGTTCACAGTGTACACACTGCATATAAATAGTAAAAGTAGCATGGCAGTTTGGTATTCCGAGCACAGCCCCCAAGCTTGTGAGAGACACCTTAGATAGATTGTGTCACTTGATGCACAGAACAGCATGGGATTGGTTAATGTGACCGGTCAGAAGCTTCGCAGTTTCTGAAGGAGAAGGTTAATGCATGATTCTCTCAGGCACTTTCGACCCCCTCCCTACGCCTGGAGGAAGATGAAGACACAGCAGGAGATCCATCTATAATACCTACATCAAAAAACAAAGAGACAGATGTGCAAAGCATATATTTCTTGCCCTCTTTTAAAAATTCCACACAAGAACACAATGCAGTACAGCGTTATGTACCGTGAATTTAGAATAAACGTGATTACTTAGTATAAATGCTGAATAAGTTCCAGGTTCTGCCATCATCCCATGCACAAAAAATGTGTATATCTGGCATATATAGTCACCTGTTCTGGGCCAAAATCTTAATGGCTGCTCTGTACAGGAAGTGAGAACAGAGTAGAGTGCGGTACGTGTCTCCGTGGTCCCGTGCAAAAAGACAAAGGGGTTTACAGCTGCATTGACTCCCACTAAACCTGTGGTCATGCGTCAGCTCTGTTTCAAAGCTTAGTGATCTACCTCGCTGCCTACATTGGCAACCACTTTCCTAGGCAGCAGCCTAACCTGTAATGGAACTTCATAAACTGCATCTTCTGGAACAGGTGTTGCATCTGGAATGTGCCTATGATGCCTAAAGCAGCTTTTGGAACAGCAACAGTCTAAAGATGTCGAGAGAAAGAGAGAGAGAGAGAGACAGAGAGAGAAAGAGATCCAGGAAAACAGAAGTCTTAGGCAAATATGATCAGAGAAGATCTTGAAAGATTGTATAAATCACTGGAGAAGAGGGGAAAGATTAAAACAGAGATGTAAGAGGGAAAATGCAGAAGACAGAAAGAGGAATTTGGCTTTCTTCATGTGGGAATGGATGGAGAAATATGCTGCATAAAAGATGAGAAGATAGAAAAATGGACATAGAAAGTTCTCTACACATTACACAGACTTACTCAGTTGCCTAGGTGACTGTAACAAGAGATGACATAAATTTTGGGATTGGATGAATGCCAAAGTCAGAGGGTTAAATGTAATAATAGAAGGGGCTTTTATGGAGTCCACTAGGGGGAGCTGTGGTATTCCTTTTAAAACCCTTGTGGCAGAGCACATAAGCATGTCTGAGTGCCACATTGTGTCTGTAAAACATTAGTGTGTGATTTTAACAAACAAACATACAGTAAACATTGCTTGACCATTCTGAAAAGACTCTGATATCAGAACAATAGCCATGTTGAGTTTCTTCTTAGAATATTTTTCCTGAGGGAACATGACTACAATATCGTTGTTGTTCTCCTATCAGTGGTTCTAGGTGTAATCAGTTTGCTTCATTCCTCATTGGTAAATGGTGAAGCAAATGTTCTCCGATTTCACTGTTTTTCCTCTTTCTCACTCAGTGTTCATCTCTTGTCTTATCAGGTGTCAGGTTTTAGGAATCTCAGAAACACGTGACCTTTCTGTGAAGTGACATTTTTTTCCTAAAAGACATGCTGAGCTTGTCCTTCCGTGTGATAATAGAGAGTGAATGAAATGTGCCTTTGTAAAGTGAACCAACACAATCTGAGGCTGTGATGGTGTAATGGCATGAATTTTAATACACATACCAAGCAGGGCTGTAACCACCTAAACATAAGACATGCTTCTAGTTGTTGACCAGTATGCGTTTCTCGAAGGTGGCTGACCATGAAAACAGCCCTGGCTGTTAATAATGCAAAGTTGAGCCAACGTGCCAATGTCTTAGATTTCATTCGATGTAGATTTAATCACAATTTAAGTCAGTTCACATTCACAATATGTACAAGTTTATTAGGTGTTCATTTGTTCAATATTTTCAACAATTATTGCTGTATCCAGTTTGGATATTGTTGTGTGCATATAAAGACAAAACAGTATTTGTATGGACAATGTATCAGTACCGTAGCCTGTGGAAGAGTGTGAGAAATGAGTCAGACTTCAAACAGAATAAATACCTTTGCACAGTTATGAACTGTTCAGAATTACTGAACTGTTCAATGTAGAACTTGAACAATGCAAAACTGTGAATTTCATGATGCATCATAATTCATAATCGGTCATTATCAGAGCAAATATTTGCACCCCCTAATACCACCTTATAGCTGAATGTACATCGTAAAAAAATGAATAAATAAATTAAAAACTGAGAAATGAATTCTTAAGCACAATTTTTGTCTTATCAAATAAATATCGCTATATTTCCTTAAAACAACATCAGTTAACCTGAGAAGCCAAATTGCACAAGAAGATATTTCTCTCTTTTTTTACA
>JAZGTJ010020564.1:0-10327 GCA_036877575.1 Botia almorhae
TTATAAGATTATGTGAGTCGGGCTAAGGTAGAAGATCGTGTTGAACGCTGATCTGTCTTGTGCTTGCTCAATAACTGATTTCTATTTATTTTTAACCCCAAAAATATTACGGATTGCAGCTTTAATGCACAACAAAATAACACGCCATCTTGCAAACGACGTTTGGATGTACACATACAAATATTATTATTATTTGATAAAAATCAAATAATAATTATTATGAATTTGTAACACTTTATGTAATCTATAAGCAATTAAACGAAAGCTAAATTACATTTACATTTTTGTAAAATATATGAACCATAAGTTTGCAAAGGGTGACACATAGTGCACGAAAAAAATAGATAATGAAACAGACGACATTTACCAGAGTCAAATAGAGATATATTGCCCTCTGCTGGGCAAAAATCGGAAATACTAAACAGTTGTTTATGCTATTGGAGTTTATGCTGAATTTTACGTTGTTATGTGTACATACATGTATTCATATATAGTACATGTATTCATATATAATATATAGTTATGTATATAGATAAAGTAACAAATATTAGCTTAAATATTTGCACGAGTATATACGGCAACATTTGTAGATGTTGCTTTAGCATTTAAATGTTTTGATTACTATGATTACTATTATTATGAAACGCCTATTGTTAATTTAATTAAAATTACACGCGATAATTTGAATCACCTTGTATAATTCAGCAAAAACGTTTACTTTATATCATTTTATTAAATTGTTTAATGCGTGCGGCCCGTTTCTTGTGCCTGGACACTAAGAGCTAATTATTCTAATGATGTTTATTTCATTGGAAATTATTTGCAGGGCTTTTGGTGGAAGCTCTTAGCTGAATACATTAACGCTAAGTGCTAAACTAGTGGCTATTCCACGGCTCTTCTAGTCCAAAGAGAAAATACAAATACAAAGAGTTTTTATAGTGTTATACAAACCACACTTTTAACTGATGTTGTGTTGTTATGCCAACGTTCTTCCTCAACCGCACAACACTTATGTAAGAATCTCATCTTTACCGTGTATATTTCCTTTCCAGCCCGTTGGGTGGCGCTGTGATCTAGCTCATCTGAACATGTTCGGCTACAGTCTTTCTGGGCGCCAAGTTACTGTTGTGAGATTAAAGTGCCCAGTCAAGAGAAACAAAATAAAGATAATTTATGATTTCATAAAGTTGAATCCTGATGATTTTAATGCTGTGAGTTAAAAAATGTTTCAAGATGAATTGCATTTGTAAATCACTTCGGATAAAAGCAAATGTTAAATGAAAAATGTTTTATTATGCAGTTTATTCATTTGCACAAATTCGATTTGTTTTATGTTTTATTATAACAGTTTCATTCCTCTATTCTGATTGGACGAGCAGCAACATCCCAAGAGTGCCGATATTTTCTACATCCGCACTGAGACGCTTCAGGGTTTGTATCACACCGCCTGACCACGTTTGCTATATTGATTCTGCTTTGATTACTTTTGGAACTACTTTTGTTGATACAGCAAAAGTCAGCAAGATAGATGGTTATATAGTGTATGATGTTAACAATAACGGCACTGTCACATAAAAACAATATTACATGCGGTCTTGCAAAGAAATTCATCATCATTTACTGACCCGCAGGTTGTTCCAACCTGTTTTTCTTTCTTCAGTGGAACACAAAAGATGATTTAGGACGAATGTCAGGTACTGGGCATCTTCATTCCCTCATTCATTTTTATTGTGTGCAAGATGCAATGAATGTGACTAATGATTGAGACTATTGGTCTATATTTTATGTTGTTTTAAAAATGAATAGAACATCACACAGAGTTGGGAAAACAGTAAATGATGACAGAATTTTGGGGTAAACTATCCCTTCAAAATATCAAGAAATGTGTTGAACGAACATGTCCAACAAATAAATAAACTCACAACCCATAATTCCACAGTGCCCTAATTTAGCAATGGAAGAGGGATGATGAGAGATGTTCGAACGCTCCATCTACCCCCACACAAACTTCAGAGAGCAATTAATCAGCAGGTGATCCTTCCCTCACCCTCATCCAATCTACACATCCTTTATTTCACAGGAAAATATGCCAGGTGTGAGTAAATGACAACGCTGTGGCTTATTTTTGGACGAAAAGGTTATTGATAACAGTTTTATTGATAACATCATCACCATATACAACCTGTATGGCAAGTTAGGATCAGTTTGGATGATTAATATCACACTTGGCGGTTGATACAAAACTATAACATGAAATATAACAAAAATCAGAACATAAATTATATTCATATCACTCAATGATATGTACATTTGTGTCAGTACATACTATGTTTTTAAATATGTTTGTATGTGTGACATACTATGACGTAAATGGACAATTACATCATTCTTTCGTCTTGAAATATCCATCCTTAAACGCAGAATACAGATAGCACCTGCGATCACAGAATCTGCAACATATTCCACTGTCCACCATTTCCTTTATAAATACTCATCTGTCATTGGCTCAGATAACATGCAATAGCCTGTTGCCTGGTAACATCTCTGGAATGGTTGTGTTTGAGAGAGCAAACCCGCTTTTGTGTGTCTGTTATTTTTCTTTACTTTGCTAACAATAATGTTGTTTATATAATACGAGCATCTGAAATTCTAACAGCACGCCCACAAACGCTGATCTTTATGTGAAGCGATCACGGAGAGCATTATTTTGCAATCTGTTATCAGTGGAATTATTTAGCAGCTCGATGTGGAACAATAACACGCACAGCAACAGCATGAAGCCGCGTGCCAAAACTTTGACATTTATATCGCACTTTCCTGGCCATTTATAGAGCCCCCCAGTCAAAAGCCAGGAAAGCATATAATGTAAACTGCTTTTTTATTAGGAAGCTGCTTGGGTCTTTAGACATAAACTTGAACCGGGCTACTGCAGCTTTAATGAGCTTTGGCTGGAAATGTATTCATAACAGAGTCCTGATGGCACTGCCAACAGAAGCTAATGAAGATGTTAATTTGCACAGTCGAGTTTGTCCTAAATGAAAACCATCCAAATCTAACCGAATAAATACCAGAAAGACATTTTTTTCAGATGGTGGTTTAATGAGTAATTTCTGGAAAATATGAAGAGGCTTTTGTGTTGGAGGGATGAAATTTCATGGAATAGGACATTTAAAAGTTTTTCAAACCTTTAAGATAGACAGAGAGACAAACAGACAGACAGACAAACAGATAGACACACAAACAGATAGACAGACAGGAAGATAGATGACAGACAGACAAACAGATAGACAGGTAGATGGATAGACAGACAGACAGACAAACAGATAGACAGACAGATAGATCACAATCAGATATAGGGAGCGCAGATGCATATCGTGAGTGAGAGAGAGAGAGAGAGAGAGTGTGTGCTGAGTTTCCACAGTGAGTCAGTCTGCTTGTATTACTGTGGTTATAAAGAGCTTCTGCAGTGGAGAGAGAGAGAGAGAGAGAGAGAGTTATGCACGATTTGCTGTCTTCTCTCCTCATCTTGCTGTTTCTTTCTCTTCCCACTCACCGAATCTCATCTGTCTCTCCCTCACAACTCTCTCTGTCTCAAGAACTATCCACGCTGAGGATGACTCCCCCAGATATCTCCAGCCACAGATGCCTGTTTCCACGCTCATGGCTGCCCAGGAAGACTCAACACTCTTGGGCTTCCCTCGTGCGGACCTGCCCTCTCTAAAGTGGATCCACATCGGAAGAGCTGCTCATTCTGGTCACATTTAAGTGAGTATGTCAACAGCAGCCGTGTGTGTTTACTGCTCCGCACGAGAGAGATTATACATTTTTGTTTGGTTAAGAGCTTAACATGAGCTGGGAAAAATAGAGGAAGTACCTGTTTATGTGCATAAAATAGCTTTGCTGTCATTGTTTGGTTGATGGGTTCAATTACACGACTCCTTGTTACATATTGTCATGAGTGATCTTCCGAAAGCTGAGAATGCGTCCAGGTGGCGTCTCAGATGGGTGCAGTTGGGGCTGATGGTGCCAACGGAGATGCCAACACTGTCAGTGTGTGAACTCTCAGTGTCACGACACCGGCTCTGTGCTGAACMTCACCACTGCGCAGTTTATTAGCAATCCCAGTACAACCACTGCGCAGTTTATTAGCAATCCCAGTACAACCACTGCGCCGTTTATTAGCAATCCCAGTACAACAGAACCTCCTCAGTCCCGACGGCTTCCTCGTTCTCTGGTTTATTGTGGTGGAATTCATGTAAAGGAATGATTTATTCAGTACGTTGCATTTAAATGATTCATTTGATCGGTATGCGGGTCCTCTTGGAATCGAACCCATGGTGTTGGTGTTGCAAGCGCCATGCTCTACCAGCTGAGCTACAGGAACGTTCGGTAAGATAGTATAGACTGTTAGACGTGTTAAGAGAGGCTGTCATCACCGTTATTATAGCACATTCTCAGGGTTAGTCATTTAAATGAACCCCTGTTAATACCAACAAGCGTGTCATTCCATATCACATGTGTTACAGATATAAATGATACTTTAGATTGTTCAGCTTGTTGAGAATAGATGTGTACTATTATAAACAATCATACGTGCAATTGTCGACTGTTGGGAGGAAAAATCACATAGATTTGCATAGAAGGAAGGATGAGGCTGTCGTTGCACACCTAGCAACCACCAAGAACACCCTAGCAACCCTATAGCAATGCGCTAAAAACACTCGGATCGCCATAGCAACTGCATAGTAACACCCTGGCAGCATGGCAGTTAGGTGAGCGCCACTCAGGTGTTCTTCAGTAAAAAGATATAATATTTATTGGATTGCGGGCTGTATGCTTTAGGTGAGAGTGTCAGTGAGGTGCTCAGAGATGGAAAAATACAGTATGTGGGTGTAGAGCTGGTGAAATAGAAATATATTAGAAAAAGAGCAGCAAGAAGGTGACACAATGGACTTATTTCTATGGAAACAGCATATCCCTCTATCTAACTCTCACTTTCCCTCTCCCTCCCCCCCTCTCTCTCTTTCACTTTCCCTCTCTCTCTCTCTATCTCTATCTCTCCCCTTCAATCGCGTTCTCCCTCCCTCTTTCTCTCTCTCTGTCCTCTTGTCGCCTAAATCTTTTTGATATAGTTGCATTTTTATATTCCCCCTCAATCTCCTCAGCAACAACACTAAAATGTGTTTGGAAACAAATAAGAAACATAGATCGTTTGTGACACATTTTAATTGCTGAAATCTAAGGCTGCATGGAAACAAATACAATAGTTATTAAGCAGGGGACGGATGTTGGTTGTACTCGCCCAAAACGCATCACTTCCTGTGTTGAGTTTCAGGAAGTTCTGCTTTACTCGTGACAAAGTTTTTAATCTCTGTGTTTGAGACTTAGGAATTGAGGAATTGTGTTTCTTATGCTGTTATTAAGCCACCTACTCTGACTGCATGTAACAATGTATCGCCTCTCATTCAGAACACACGCCACATTCGTGCCTTTGATATTAATAACCATGATTATCGATATCGTGTTGATACTACACGTATAGTAATATTGTATATGATTCAGCATCAGAATCTACATGGTAGGTGGTGATATTGCACTCATTTAACATTTTGCCTTAAGGGCCACAATGGATACAAACTCTCTCTGTCTCCCTACACTCATAATGTGTTCATTGGCCAGAAAACACAAAAAAATGAAGAGGAACTGACAGCATTAATTATCTTTTTTAAAATAAATTAAAAATGTACAGCCCTACTAATATTCCATCCATCTACCCATCCATCCATCCATTCATCCATTCATCTATTCATTCATTCATCCATTCATCTATTCATCTATTCATTCATTCATTCATTCATCTATTTATTCATTTATTCATCCAGAATCACAATATTTTGAACTATTGCTGAACTTGATCTTGAGAGACTAGATAGATAGATAGACAGACAGACAGACAGACAGACAGACAGATAGATAGATGGATAGATAGATAGACAGATAGATATGCATAAATTATATAAAGTTCTCTTACAAAGGTCCATGATCCTCATTAATATTTGTGCAGAACTGTCTATGAAAGTGTCTGTAAGTTTGACAGCGAGATGAATTCGAGTGGCAGCCTGCTGTGTATTGTGATATATGCGCTCAATAATCCTCTAGAGCTTTTCATCTGCTCGCAAACGTGATCCCACACACCCACAGCTACACACACACACACACACGTACACACTGAATATTATTATTATTGGGAAATAATATGATTGCTGTGAGCACATACACACGAGAGCTGATCAGGTATATGGATCAGTGTGGTCGTGACTGTAGCTTAGCAGACAAAAAACATTCAGCGCTAATAGATGTCAGCAGGTTATTTTATGTTATTATGTATAATTAATTACTGCTATTTATTGCTTTAGTCATAGTTAGGTAGAAAATGGCAGTCAATTGTTTTTCAGACTGTAGATGTTTCATCTTAGTGACCTAATCTGTCCGTCATCACCAGCTCATGTTCACAAACATTGTATTCAATGATTTTTTTAAGTTCATTCTCTTCTTTAAATGTAGGACTTGTTATGAGTTTCAAACTTTCTGATTCGTTTCTCTCTTCTTTCCATCTGAAGTTTAATATGAAGTTTCATAATTAAAGCTTCTCTTGAAACCGCATTGATTTGCTGCATTACTCAATTATGCATCCAGCTGCTGCAGAAATGTAATCATATTTTCATCTGCATCTTCATCTGCAGTTTATTATGAAGTAGATTTCAGTGCAGCTTGTTTTAAGGGTGTGAGAAATGAGCGAATTCTGCCTTTTTTTACGTTCGATCATAGTTCATCATTTTAAAGAAAAATCACTTTTTTATCGTAAAAATAAGATTACATGTTGTTTATCATTGGCTTACATGTTGTTTATTTTGATTATCTGCAGTAACTTTTATTGGTTAAAGGTTCAGGGTGCTTCAGAGCCAAATTAAGGATCATCATAAGAACTTATTGAATTTATGAATTTATGAATTACATGCCAGTAGTTTACAGGTATATTTATATTTTCAATCCTGTGGAGTGACATCATCTCATAAACATGTTAAACACACTCAACTGACACATGCCACTTGTGTATATAATGATTCTTGTCACAGGTTTGAGTCTGTAGTTTGCGCGTGTCGTGTGCGTTGAATGTTTGTGCTCCTGCAGACCGTATGTTTCTTCCAATGTGAACATGAGTTTAAACGCGCCCTCTGCTTAAAAACTGATTCCATAAGCATGTTTTGGATTTTGCGTGTGTGTGTATCTGTGTGTGTTTTGTAATCCGTAAGCCTCATAACGCTCTGCGAGGAGTGAATTGTAAAGCCTCGGGCTACTTAGAGAGAGAGGGAGAGAGTGAGTGGAGAGAAACAAAGAGAGAGAGAGAGAGAGAGGGGGAGAGGGAGGGATTGATGTGGAGGAGTGCAAGAGAAGCTTGTTCTTTTATTAGAAGATATTTTCTTCTGTCGTTCATTGCTTCTCCCCATCTCCGAGGATGCCAAGTAGAGACCAGCAGTTAGAAACAGTCTGTGCATATCTAATATGATTGGGGCTGCTAAAAATAGACTATGCACTATACACTCTCTGCTCGTGTGCATGTATTGAGCAGAGTGCTGTTTTGTGCAATTCAAAGCAATAATACATGCGAGGTGCATTTGTGACTCCATAATAATAAGTTGCTCGTTCACCTAGCTCAGCTGATGGAGCGCAACGCTCGCGACGTCAACGTGACAAACGTGACAGAGCACACAAGCTGATAAATTGTACACCTTAAATTCACTCCAAGTTGTTTTGCATAAAAGCCTCTCCCAATGCATAAATGTGAAGCAGTGTTTGCTAAGGCAAGCATTACTATTAATAGTGCTCATTCGGAGAGTAAGCGGTTAGAACAAATGTCATAGCATCTTGGTACCATGTTTTGCGCAGAGAAACAACACTCATATTGCCTCAAGAATATGTTCAATCTGGTCTCATAATAAAGCTCCTGTGAACAAAACACATTATGCACCATTTTCTGATGCCTTTAAGTCGTCTTTTGCAACCAATACACGCTCTGCAAACAACTTTAGGTTGTAAGAATGTTCCCTAACGTTTCCATTATGTAACAAAAACATAAAAAATGATGTTTGGAAAGTGCTAGGCGCTTTCAAAATGGCAGTTTATTATCAACTTTATTGTATTAATGTTGCATTAACATTATTACGTGGCTATAAGAATTTTATTCAAGAATGTTAAAAAAGTTTTTAATTTTGTAACATTTTAAAACGTTCCACTAACACCTTAAGAATAACATTTTTGATATATGATATATGCAAAGTTAAAAAATGTTCTACTAACGAAATGTTTTTGATAAATTTGAACAAACATTTCAGAGAACATTAGCCAACGTTCTAGAAACATATCATGTTAGCTGAGGGTGCAGCATTTAATATTTGAGTAATGTTTTACTCATGTTGTTAGAGCTCACTTGTTTTCTGAGTTTAATGTAAATGCAGTTTCTCTTTTCTTCTGGAAAGGTCAAGTTCATTCAGACCTCATCTGTCAGTCCACGAGGGCACGCAGACAGCAAGACCTTCAGATCTGAGAGCTACAGGAAGTACAGACACATATTTTGAGGTACGCCTGCAGCTAGTATACAGTAAAGTCTCATATTATTTTATTACAGTCTGTTTAGAGTGTGTTGATGTTTCACAGACTCCCTGAGGTGCTAGGAAACATCTGAAATATCTCTGTGTTGTTTCAGAAGATGGAGCAGGAGATCTCAAAAGTTCAGCGAAAGATGTCTGACCTGGAATCAGTTCTGCAGCAGAAGGATGTGGAGCTCAAGGCTTCAGAGACCCAAAGATCCATCTTAGAACAAGACCTGGCCACCTACATCACAGAGTGCAGTGTGGGTAGTACATACTGTGTGTGTTATAGACGCGTGGACTCGGTTTAACTCAGTTTTAACTTCTTTTTGCTTGTATATTTGTGTTTCAGAGTCTAAAGCGCAGTCTGGAGCAGGCCCGCATGGAGGTGTCGCAGGAAGATGACAAAGCTCTCCAGCTGCTACATGACATACGAGAGCAGAGCAACAAACTGCAGGAAATTAAAGAACAGGTACCGATTTTAAGCAGTTCTTCAATTCAGGTCATTTGTTTGATTTTTTTCACCAAATGTGTTGTTCCAAAACAGCTAGTGAGCAAGTCAAAGACAAGGAGAAACTAATCCAAAACTATTTTGTTCTGTAATTATGTTTCGTTTTCCATTGCAAACCTGTAAACATTCTGTAAACTTAAAACATTTACATAAGGGATGTCGAGACTTTTTAGAGAATATATGCTGAATTAAGTCTATTTTCTCACATTTTTGCAAATGATTTTCAGAGACTGAATTGTTTGTTCTGGTTTAGAGGATACAGTGGGTATATTTCCTGGACGATGCGTTTGAAATGCTACAACTGGATTTGTGTTGTGTTATTTTCTCTGCAGTTGTTGTGTAGCTCTGCATGACAATAAAGTGCTCATGACATACACAACAGGTCAAAAGAGCATCAGTTTCTGTGCTCCTGTGTGTCATTAAAGTATGAATGCTCTTATTTGACCCACGAGCATTTTGTGACATTATTAACACTCTGAGGTGTGAGTGAGCAATTCTCCATCTAAGCTTTACTTGAAATATCATCACAGACTGCTTAGACATCTGCTAATAAGAGCTCTGAGAACAGAGTCTCTGCTACAAGTGCAAATGAAACGGTCTCTCACCGCTGTGGACCATCTCAACCATTGAAAGAGTTTTTGAGGATATGGCCATTTAGAGTACAAAGAGAACAGTGGTGGAGTATATGTAAGTATGAAATGTGAAAGACAGATTAGAATGGAAAAACAGGCTGCTCATTGCTGGTTCTTGTGCGTCTCCTCCAGCCCAGAGCCAGGCTCCATCGCACTGCATGGTTGCCATGGAGACAAAAATTGGTACCTAGGAGTGAAGGGTGTTGCAGATGCCTGGAAACGCTGTTCGTGACGAGCAAGTAAAAGCTCGAATTAGCAGCATTCAGACTAGAAATGAACCGTTTACTTTTCGATTTATTTTATAAACTCTGTCGGATTGTTTCTCGGTTCAGTTCCACAGGATTGAGAAGCATTGCAAAAACACATTGTGCTTTAATTGCGAATTTCTGTCATATTCTGCTGCCGTTTCAAAAATGTTTGTGAAATGTTTGTATTTATTGTTTGTGATGTTTTTGAAATATTTAAAAGGATCTCAAAGCATTTATGTAGTGCGAGACAGTAACAGCAACACAAATAAAACAGAAGAGTATACAAGA
>JAZGTJ010020565.1:0-10326 GCA_036877575.1 Botia almorhae
GTTGTTTTGAGTTATTCTTAATTCTTATGTAAATATTTTGTTTATCGGAAGCGGTAGGGAGAGGGTGCCTTTTTCTTTACACTTGTAATTTTGTCTATGTTTAGTAAGGGAGTCAGGTAAGACTCTGTTGTTTATTTATTTTTATTTTTTTTAGGTTATTTAATTTCATTGATAGTTAGTGTGTTTTGTTTATTATGTTGGCCTTGCCCTCTCCTGAAGATTTGCTTCCTTTTCTCTGTTGCTATTAATAAACAAAAATTATTGTTTAACTTCGTGTTTGTTAATTTTCTGGATCAGGGGATTGATGTGACCGTCAGACATTTCTTTTTTTTTTTGTTACAACCTTGCGCCCCTCTAGACACATCGGGAGGTTTGTAACATTATTAAATACATTCCAGGGGCATAAACAGGCGCAAAGCACAGATAATCAGTCTGACCATTAAACAAGATCCAAGGGTACAGCAAACAGGGTAATCTAAAAACAAAGGCAAGGGTCAAAAAGAGAGGCAAACAGGGAATTGCAGTAATACACTAACAAGCCGAAGAAAGAATGTGTAGACCAGGTATAAATAGACAGAGACTATAAGATACAGGTGAACATGATTAACACGACATACAAAGGGTTCTGGGAAATGGAGTCCATAGTAAATGACAAAAGGTGGCAGGAGTGCTCTGGTGGATCACAAGGGCACTGGCAACATGCTAATGTAACATAATCTGCCGAAGCAGAATGAGGAGGGGAGGGGCAGGACGGGACGGCCAGGTTCATGTAGTGAAAGAGAGACTGGAGACTGATGCAGGCTTGGCAGGAGGCCACAGCAGTGCCAAGGACCACCACCGCAGAGTGAACAGGACTGAAAATCCCCATGGCAGTGCAGAAGACCACCACAGCTAAGCAAACTCACCCTCTGAGCTTTATAAACCTTAATACATCCTGCATAGGTCTAGGTCATCACCTGATGCCTCCTTGCCTGGCCCATCTAAAGCTGAGGACCATAGGTTGGGCCAGAAGTAGAGCATCGCCACACATGATCCCATCCTTCTCGGAGCAAAGTGCAGAAGCGAAACATTGCCAGACAGAGGAGGCAGGATGCTAAGGACAGGCGGAGTGAAGTAGTTCCATCTCACTCACTATTTTTCTGTACTGTGCAGTTATACAATGATCCAGCAGCATGGCATAAGTTTATTTGATAGTTCATTTTAGGGTTATTAGCTCATTGTTACAATTACATGAGCAGTATAAGTTAGGTCTGGTGCTCTGGATATAAGGTTTCGGCTGGTAGGTGGCCCTCTTATAAGCTCTATAGAGAATAGCTGTGCTGAGGAAAGCTGAGCTTACTTTGAGTAGTATCATTATTTTTGCTATGATGGGTCCTCTGCCCTCCCTAGAACAGGATGTGGGTGGGGTACTACCCCACTTCTCGAGAGCTCTATTCATTATGAAGCCTGTTCTGTGGTATGCTTGGATGCTGTGACACTAGCCTGGGAAAGCTGTGTTAAAATTCTTGGTTCACACCTGTATTTTACAATAAACAAATAAAACACAGAAATCGTCTCAGGTTATGTATGTAACCTGGTTCCCTTAGACAGATAACGAGATGCTGCGTCAGGTATGGGAACATGTTTCAGGCACGCCAGAGTCTGAACACCAGGTAAAACCAGTTCAAGGTCATGTGATGTAGCCTCATAGGCCAGGGTAATAGCATCTGTGATTCAGTGAGATGCTGTTTTGTGACCACATGACCTAGGATGCCAGAATGGCACTACTAGAAGCAGCTGAATTAGGTCCTGGCAAACCCTAGCTAGGACTCCTTGGGAGCGAGGTTATTAGGGGAAATGTGTACAGACATAACCTCAGCCACGTCTGTACACTGAATTCTGTACCTTCTCTCTACTGTTCTTAACAGCCATGGGGACAAACTAGGCAGAAGCGTTCTCACCTTCTAAAGTTTTTAGTAGACATTTTTTTAAACTATTTCCTGATCTTAACATCTTTTTTCCCCTCACGCTTCCTAAAGACAAAAAGCTGATGACATATTTTGCAGGCACCTTTTAAAGGCTTTTTGGTGCGCAATGCTACATCACATGACTATAAATAGGCCTGGTTTTACACGTGTTCAGACTTGGTGTGCCTGAAGCGTGTTCCCCATAGCGTCAAGCTGATGCAATGTCGAGTTCCCTCGAAAGGAAACAGAAACATTATCAAACTTGTAAAACACAGAATACATGATATTATTGTACATTTTTATTGTTCATTATAAGATAAATTACATATTAGGGATACTTAGAATGTAATTTGTACATTCTTATTACATATTGAATGTAATAAGTATGGCTTATAAAGTCGACGGATCTGATGATAACTACAACACATTTGGACTATTTGAATAAATGGGCATCAGGAATTCCTGTCAATCTGTGTGTAGGCTCATACCTCTCTCAGTGATCTATGAGAGGGTAATGTATTAAGACAACTTAAACAGTATGTACATCTGAAACTATGCCACATTTAGTCAAATAACATGACAAATGATGTGTATCATATTAAGCAAGGTATGCTTTCACCTTACATGGAGATGACACATAGAAAGAAGATAATATTTTATAGGACAAGGGTATAAGGGATTTGCAATAATACCATAAAATATTTGAACATTGCATAATAAAGAAGAGAGAGACAAAGAAATAGCGAAATAGTAGAGTTTTTAGGACTGTAGTTAGATCATTATGCTGAAAGCAATATTAACAATTTACAAAACCCTAAGCCAAGTTAAATATCAGCAGTCTCCCAGTAAGCAAGCCAAAAGGGCGACAGTGGCAAGGAAACCAAAAGCAGATAAACCTTGGGAGAAACTAGGCTTAACCTTTCTTGTATAAAGATGGAGAGCTGATAACACTGATTTATAATTTTAAATTGATTTAAAAATTGTTGGGTCTGATTTTTTGTGATTTTGATGACAAACAGAGATAGAGACAGAAGCATAATGTTACTAATTTCAGCTATGACATCATACTGCTTTGATTAGGCAAGGAACTAAATTGTAGAATATAATTGAGCTGCATACTAAATGAGCATACTAACATCACAGTAACGTCACTATGTGCAACAGTAAAACTTAATTAAATGAATGAATTTTAGTTCAGAAAGATTATTATTTGCCACATGAAAAGTAGGTAAAGTACAGTCATAGAGGAGCTGAAAAACCTGATTAAAATAGAACATCAATTGAATCGTATTGTGAAAAAAATAGATGAATGGAATTGTGCTGCAGCTGTCATTTCATCTATAGTGAGTCCACGTTGAAGGTTTGAATCATGTACACCACACTCAATAAGATCTTTCCCCCAAAAAGTTATTTTCCAAGCCAGTTAAAACAGCAAACACCTTTAATAGACCCCTTTAATACACTTGATTGGCTGGATTTCAAAACATTAATATTTTTGTTGTCCAATTTTTTAAAAATGCTATTAATAATAAACACATCCCATGTTTCTAAGGTTTCAAAGGGTTTTATCCTAAATTTACAATCAATGTAATTGCATACATATTAATACATTAATGCTCCAAACAGTGTTTATCTGGCTCTCGCACCTGTGCCACCGCAACCTCGCTTTTGGAAAGAGTGAATGATGGGCAATATGTATTAAGGCAGGTTTATAGGAGAACCTTGTCAAAGTCCTTTGTATGTGCCACTTGTTTTTTCTGCTGCCAGCTGGTGGCGCTATTATGATAACTAATTATTAGCATGGGTATTTCTTCAGAGCAGTATTTTTGAAATGTGATATGAAACCACAGAAGCAAATTGGACATTGCATGTTTTAGTTACAATGCATGTGTAGTTTGTTTCATGACAAAACTTTGTCAGGCTGCCATGAACATGCCCTTCAGCGAAGTCAAGATCTTCACAATTTAGCATCACAAATGCATTTTGATGACACTGTTCAAATATGATGTTGATCTGAATAAAACTGTAGGGGTTCACATCTAGTGAAATTTTAAACACTTCACCTAGGGAATTCATATGATTGCCATCAAACTTGGTTAACAAAATGCTGGTGAACAGATTGTAAATATCTTAAAAGGTTTTGCCATGGAACGACAATAAATTTGTGACAATATATAGAAAAGAGTAGTGTCTATAGGTTCTGTAGCACACCTTTTTAACTAAAGTATCAGGGTTAATTTACATTACCTTTTACCTTACCTAATAACTTAATCTAAGTATTATTTTCTTCAAACTGGGCAACTTTCAAAAATATGGCCATTAGCCCTGTCTAAAACTGATGTTGGCCATTTTGGATTTGCTGTGGATTTTTTAACAATTGTAAGCTCTACATTTTTAAACAGTCATTCTAGGGGATTTATGGGATTGCCATTAAACTTTGTCAACATTGTGCAAAGACATTAAAGATGCTAAACTGCAAATGGATGTTTATATTTTAAATGGTGTTGCATCATATTATTGGATAAATACTTAAAACAGGAAAAGCATTGAAAAGTGCATCTTCTTTGCACATTGAGTGATTTAGATTAGATGTAAAACTTAAACTGTGCGTATGGTCCTGGAAGCTTATCACATAAATGTGACAATTGTGAGTCATAGTCATAGTGGCACCAACTGGCAGCCAGAAGTGTCACCTTTAACATATAAAATATATATATTTTTAGTTATCTTATATTTAGCCACTAAAATGCATGTACCCACCATGTAGTGATGGCACAGTTGTGTTTACTGTCGTCATTGCTGCTTGCAGCTATTTTATTAAAATTATATTGCTCAAAAGTTACAATTTGTTAATTGTTATTAATATTATGTTAAAAATAAAACAATTCATATATTTTATACAGTACCTTGTCTCCAAGGGCCTGGTACTACACATGTCCTGTTCACACATGCAAAACCGGTGTCATGAGGAATCAGGTCCCAAATGTAGTCCCCCTATAATGCATGAGCAAAAGCTGATATTGACCATTTTGAGGCTGTAAGCTCAATTGCTGTGAAAATATCTGGTAATCATAGTTTTCTGGTTGTATATGTAGTAAAACCATAGCATCCACAACAGTAAAACCAATGGTGATGCAAATGCAAATTCATCTTCATTTATGTGGACATCACTGAGATCTATACATGACTGGATTGTTCATAGAACTCTAAGCTAACAGCAGGAGACTGTAAAGCCACTGAGCTTTAGTATGCCCAACCACCTTACTAACAAGCTGATGAATTGCAGGACACTCCAGGACCAGGCTGGGAAGCACTGCACTAGAAAATATCAATGACTGACATTCGATATTAGGTACATATTTCTGGCTGGTTTTGCACATTGTGAACAGCTTCCATTAACAACGCTTTACTCCCACCTTGTCATGTTCGAGAACAACAGCCAGGCTCACGGTCAGGCTTCGTTCTTTTCTCAGCTCACATCCAATGGTTCCAGCGCTCAACTGTAATTCAGAAGCCCACTCAGCAGCTTCTTCTGTCCTGGATAAATGCACAATGTTGGGCAGGTGGATGTGCACAATGTTGGGGAGGTGGATCTCTTCAGCTCTTCGAGCCCTGGATTTTGCATAAATCAGATGTATCACCTTCAAGATGGCACTCTTGTCTCCCTATGGAACAGGAGGTGCTCTTATGCTACTCTGTCAGGGTGCTCAAGGTGCTTCTTCAGAAGACCTGTTACTTGGGAAAACTTTAGTTACTAGTATGCTTCAGGCTCCCTGAGAAAGGTTGCCTGGCTACCAAACAACCTATAAGCAGGAAGATTGTGGAAGCAATATCTATGTCCTATAAGGCATAACGTGGTTGGTGTCAAGATAAATAGATGGATTCAATTTCAGGGTAACAGAAAGTTTAGTTACAACAGTATACAAACCAGGGAAGATTTAAAAAGAGAAAAACAAAGGGCAGAGGGAAAAGCCCTCTCTCAAGAAGATATAGTAACTTAACTCCAGAACAGAGGCGGCCACAGCTGGGGATGGGCAAACTTCCAGCCACAGAGCAGAGAGCTGGGCAGCGCAGGAGGTGGGGACATAGTCAGCCAGAGGGAGCAGTTAACAGATGAGCCGAGAAGGCTGAACCCAGCAACCCAGAACCAAAGTCTAGCATTGTAAAAGTGAGAGAGTCCAAAAAGCAGCTCACAAAAAGAAAGTCTCAGTTACTACTGTGACCATGTTTCCCTAAGATGGGAACGAGACACTGTGTTCCTTTACCATAGCTCCTGCATGCCTGAAATCAGTGTGTTTCAGCTTAATTAAAGCTATTTTTGTTCTGTGCCTGTTTCTTTATATAGCTTCTACGTTTCGTCAGCACACATCATGAGAGACAAAGCGCCAATTAGCATTTAACTAGATTCACACTGAAGGCGTTCCCCAAAGTGTCACCATACAACGCAGTGTGTTGTTCCCTTCTCTGAGAACCATACACTTACAGTCGTAACCATGGTTACAACCTGAGACATTTTGTAGTATTTTGTATGCAACACTTTTGGTATTAGACTCTAGTAATAGAAAGAAATTCTACATAGAGATATCTACATAGAGAACTTGCTACACACACTAACTGATTTGCTGTCAGTGGATAAAACAGCTGATTATCAATCTTCACACCTACATCATTACTACCTTCGTTATTCCAAAATGTATGCATTATTTCTTGGTACAATCACATTACTGCATCTATCCTCTGGCTTTGCAGTAAGCCAGTCTGTACTGACATAGGCAGTTACTTTTAAGCACTAAATGACAGAATGACAGAAATGCCAAAATTGTCATAATTAGATTGCTTATTATTTTAATTTCTGAACATTTGACGGACAATCACTGCATGCCTGCAATGTGCATTGTATATGATGAGAAGAAATAATTTTCAAAATACTTTTCAAATGTCTGGGGCTATATGTCAAAAGGTGCCTAAAATGCCTAAAGTAAATTTTATTTTCTTTGAGGTTGCTTCTAAGTCTTCACAAGGATTGCAGTTATGTTTAAGTTTCAACTTTGTCTAAGCGAAATCTGAAACGTTGAGATCTAATTAGAAACTCTATATTGGGTACTCAAGAAAATGTAAGTGAGGTTCTATTCTTCAGGAGAACCATCCAGCAAGGTGGAGGAACAAGTTTCAGTTATTTCACTATATCTTGGAGATGCAATATAGTAATAAAATATATTCTGTGAGATTTTCCTTTCCAGTTGGAGGTGTAAAAACATTAATTTTAGTTTGTACAGTACACAGTTAAGTTAAGACAGTACAGTTAAAACCAAAATAGCAACATTTCTGCATGAAAATGTTTAGTTTATAATTAAAACCAAACTGTCTGCTGAAACTTCACTGTGATTCAAGTGATTTCCTTTTTTTAGAAGATCAAAGTTAGAAAGCTAATCTGTTAATCAATGACAATTTAAAAATAAAGCCTTTAACATTCATTTGAATAGACTGAACACAAATTCTTATGCTATACACAAATCCCTATGCCTCAGATCTTTGAACTCTTCATATTTTATGAATTATTTTCCTCAGGCTATTCACAGTGGGCTTGTTAAACAACCTTTAAAGGAAAAACATGATTTGAGCTCACTTTCTGACTGTGTACACAAAGATTTTTTACATATGATCATTTACATTGCGTTTTTCCCTTCTGCGTAATGGAATCACATTTGGCATATGGAAATTGCAGAGAATGACCTAATCAGCAGCAAAGATCTGAAGCAAAACATGGATTAAATGCATCTATTTAGTCTACACACACTTCACAACATTCACAAAAGCTTCAACACTTGATTGGCACGCAGATGTGCTTTTGACAGACTTTGAGAAGTGCTGAGTTTTCAATGTTTTCTTTTTCTTATTTAGAATTCATGCCTGGTTTCACATCAGAAATTATCTTCAAAGAAACCTGACAGAGCCTGTGAGCCACTGGGGCCTTGCGACCTACAAAGTTGGTGGGTAAAGACAGAAGTCAAAAGACATTAAAATTACAAGTGAAAGAAAGACCCTTGGCATGTATAATTTCAAACTTTATTCCTGAGTCAGTCATTATCAGAGTGTTGGTAAAGAAACCTTTACAGTTTGAAAAACCTATAGCCTACTGCAAACCTATAGTCTACTGAAAAACTAGTCTGAGGAAACATGGCACAAGTAAGAATACTCAGGGGCCAAGTCATAAGGGCAGGACTAAAAAATTACAACAGGAATATGGTTGTAACGAAGCAACAGACTGAATCGGATCCATCTGCAGTATCTTTTAATCACAACAAACAGGCAGGGGTCAATAACAGCAGATGGGTATGATTAGGACAAGGAAAAGGGGTAATCGAGCGTGTGTCGAGACAGGCAGCAAACAATACAAACAACGGTAAGACAAAACCAGGTAAAGGGGCAGGTGGCAAACAATCAATAATTCAAAAACAGTCCAAGTCATACACAAATACGCCAACAAGAACTAACAAAGTAACTGCTCCGAAATTATCAAATCAAGACATCGCAAAGAAGCAACTGAGAATGTCCGGTTTTATAGAGCTGAGGGAATGAGGCGCAGGTGTACAAACAGAAAGTAATCAGTTGCACGGAGAGCATGATGGGAACTGTAGTTCTGAGGGTCTGTTCAGTATTCCTGCGATGGCTCCCTCTGACGACTCGACGGGGAAGAGGCTGGAGCCTCTACTGTAACAATGATAATGATATGTAATACAAAACAAAGATAAGACAACAAAAAACAACAAAGAGGCACAAATACTTGAATAACAGCAGGTACCTAAAAGCACATTTATTTGTGCAGGATGTTTTGAAACCCTAAAAAGCCAGATTTAAATAAAATGTTGAATCTCAGATTTTCAAATGTAGTTTTAGATTTTTAAACACAATATTAAACATAATTGTCAGAATGCACAGTTTGCACAGAATGTGCACATGGGGGAGGGACCAAGATGTTGTGGTAACTGTGAGAGCAGACTGCATAAATACTTCTCTTAACACATTCTGTGATCTACAGGAAATTTTTACTTCACATTAGTCATGTGAAATACTGTAGTTAATACAGCAGTGTTGTTACTTTGGGTTTCCATTGTGTGACCTGAACAAGCAGGACATTAGGTTTATATGGCTTTTGAGGAGGTAAGCTATAAAAATGAGATAAATAACATCTAAATGTTGTAATATGAGCATGAAATGACCTGGAATGTAATGACATTGCCTAGTGTTGATTGCATTTCCTTAAATGTGTCTCACAAAATCAGTAATATTGTAAGTGATCACACAACCTAAGTATTTGCGTTATTTGATGCAAATTTGATTTTGCTACACTATGTCAGATCGTTGACTACTCAGCTTTCCAAAATGTTGCAATATTTGTAAATTGCAATGTAAGAAAAGATGAAATCAAATACTAACTGCAGGTGTGTGTAGATAAGTGAAAGTAATACCTCAAGTAATTATTAGAGGTTATGATTTATGATTCTAAAATGGACTAGTTCCAAGCCTCCACTCTGTAAAAAGCATAAAATCTACTAACAAGCATGTGTTGGGAGACATGAAATAGTAGATCTAGAAACACCAGGACATTGCGTGCAGTTCTCAGATATTTGATCAGATCAGACCTTGGGGAAAAAAGATAAAAGTCCTTTGGCAGGACTTTGGATAGCAATAGCCAGACAGCACAGGAAACATAAAGGATATAATGAAATACATAATTGTATGACACAATGTTTTAGTCTGTCAATAAATATCCAGGAGTCACAATCAAGATTTTGCAATTTTGGAAAGAAAACGGCAAGCTTAATAAAGCATGTAATGTGTTACATTAATGGTGTTTCCACCATTAAGAACCAAAATATGTAGACATATTTTGATCAAACCCTGCAAATGTGGTGAACTTTAGTATTCTTGTAACAAAAATTATTTTTTTATGCATATTGGTTTTATTTTAATCAGTTCAGTACATGCAAAAAGACTACATATGGTGAATCTCTTAATATAAATTTTGTGATTGAGCTAAAGGCAAAATGTAATAATACATTTTGTAATTGTGTTGATTCCTGTCTCAGTGCCATGGTGTAACTAATTCATGAATCTCTTTCTACATGATGTACCATCTGTGTAATTCTCCTTAAAGTGCATGCAGAATGTGTAAATCAGTTACCAGACAAATTTAGGTTGCACGTTGTTAGGAAAGAATGTCATTGGTTCTTCTGAATAACCAGTCACTTTATTCTGAATCTGAATATGCCTTGGTTACTTCTGTTCAAGGGTTTTTCTTCAAAAGTAAAACTCCTTTATAGAATCTATTATTGTTGTCTGTGTCTTTCAGGGCTGTGCAGAGACCTTTAAAGGGGCA
>JAZGTJ010020566.1:0-10324 GCA_036877575.1 Botia almorhae
CTTTGTGTTCTGTGTACATTTATCATACATGTAAAGCTGCTTTGTAACAATGTCCTTTTGTGAAAAGCGCTATACAAATAAAGTTGAATTGAATTGAAAAGCATTCTCGAGTCTCTTTAGACTTCTCACCATTTTGTCTGGGCAGTTGAACATTCACTGAAGACCTCGGTACAAAATTTTTTTCAGTACCTGTTGACTGAAACCATTCTTATGTGTAAGTACAAACTCGTCCGCTAACACTGCAGCTTGTGACAACATTGTTACCTTTTGTTCGTTCAAGTACAACACCATCCTCCCTGGAAGACACTGCTTAAAATCCTCAAGCAACATAAGCTCTCTAAGTAAGTTAAAATCATCAGCTCTACTAGAGGTGCGCCATTTATCAAAAAGAATTGCCTTATCTCGTGCAAATTCCACAAAAGTTTGAGAAGCGCTTTTCTTACGGTTACGAAATTGTTGTCTATACGCTTCTGGAACTAGCTCATAAGCTCTCAGTATGGCAAGTTTAAGCACATCATATTTCAGACCGTCTTCTAAGGATAAGGTAGAGTACACTTCTAAAGCTTTTCCCATTAATTTGCATTGAAGTAGTAGTGACCACACATCTTTAAAATAACATAAATACATAAAACAAAAAACAAAAAATAATAAAATAAAATAAAATATAAAACATAAAAACAAAAAATAATAAAATGAAATAAAATAACTATCCACTTCAGATTCTCTAAAATTCGGTACTAAAGCAATATGTTTGCCCACATCAAATGCAGCAGGACCAGAATTAACCAAATTATCACTCACCGACGAGGTGTTCTGCTGAACAGCGGGGACTGAAGTAACCTTAGCCGCCTCGATCTCCAACTTACGTAGCTGAACCTCTTTGTCGGCTTCGATTTCGAGCCTGCGGACTTCTAGACGGAGGTCCAGTTCTGCTTGGCGGGCCTGCGCTCGCTCCTGAGCCTCCATACGGAGCCGTTCGATGCGCACTTTTGTTTGCATCTCCCCTCTTGAACTGGGAGTACCTGGTGAAAAAGGTTCAAAAGATGGCAAAACACCCCCGACCTCAACCTCCGTCTCCGCCGCGGCTGTTTCTACCTCCTCTTTACCTAACTCCATCCCCTCATGCCCCACGCCAGCAGGATCAGTCTCTTTGTCAACATCAGGCTGTTTTAAAATCCCAAAAATTGCAAAGCCGATCTAGCACCTCAGCTTTAATTTGTTTTTTTAACCATTGCCTTGTAACTGGAATCTTGAAGTGGGTAGCTATTAGAAATAAGTCATCTTTTCTACATTCTTCAATTACCTTGAACAAGGGATTATCGAGAAAACTTTGCAAATTAAAAGCCATGAGCAAGCTTATGACAACTTGTATTAACATACGTCATAATAAAAAACACCCGTACTCTACCCATCCACAAATTGCATTTGGTTCCGAATCACCCGTACACAACTTAATAATCAATACGGCAACAAAAACAACTTCCTAAATACGGTAATTTATTTTTGGGACGAGCCCCCAACTATGTTACGGCTCCCTATGTTGGCTGATGTAATTGTCTAGGGATTTAGGAAGGTAACACAAAATAACACAATAATAAAAGAAACCCAAAGGGTATTTTTACCTGCTTTCAGGAAGATTGTTTGTTACCGGAGTTGTGTGTGAGAAAGAATCAAACGGAAACCAGAAATACTTTCAAAATTTTAGTAAGGAATTATGTTTACCAAAACCCAAGTTTGGTCCGTGTTATTGACATTACCTCAAAGAGGCAGGCAGTTCAGATATTCAAAATATATACAATAAAGAAAAAAGATAAATAAATAAACAAATAACCCAAACAGTGTGAGACGTGAGTGGAGCTAAACAAAGAAATCAATAAAACAAAACCATTACTAACTTCAACCTATCAAAAACTATTTAAACAAAGAAAAGAATAAACAAAACAAATCTTCGGCTTAAACGCCAACTAACTACGCTCACTAAAACAAAAATACAAACAACAGCTTCCGCTCCTGCCCTAATGTTTCTATACAAGCGAATTTCTATGTGTTGTATCATGTAAGTCACATGTGACATACTAACCTTGTCTCAACACTATGACTCAAAGATGAATCCCGTTGTCAGCTCTTTAAAAGAGCGAAAATCGAATCACAGCACAATCGGGTAACGAGTCAGAAGAAGCGAGATACAACAAGTAGAAAAACGAAAATCAATCAATACTAATGATTCAAAATCTCGGCGGACAGCGTGACAAACAAATGAGAGCTCCACAAAGGAACAACGCGCTCTCCCGTCTTGCGTCACTTCCGAATCCTTAAAGCAGGCAGGCGTAACGGATTGGCTCAAAAGTAGGCCTCACAGTAATAGATGATCGATCCAGCAGTCATCCAATCCTGGACTCTGGCAGTGAGAACAAGAACCAATAGAAAAATACAAATCTTTCCACACAGTATTACGGGACGTAACACTTGTGTAGGTCTACAATCTTATCCCTGACATCCTTGGATGGTCTTTGGTCTTGGCCATGTTGGAGAGTTTGGAATGTGATTGATTGCTTCTGTGGACAGGTGTCTTTTATATAGGCAACAAGGTACTCCCTTTAAGAGATTGCTCCTAATCTCAGCTCATTACCTATATAAAAGACACCTGGTGTCACGTTTTTTCTGATAGAAAAAAACAGAGAACCCAATTGCAAGCAATAGTAATTTATTATAACTCAGTTCAATGCAAATGTTGAAGATATCACAGTCACAGAACAAGGATGAGAGACAGTCCGGCACAGACAGGGGTGGTGATGATGATGTTGTGACGGGACCCCGGGAGGGTGACAGGCAGGGCAGGAGTGTCGGCTGGCGACTGGATGGCGTGGCGGCAGAGACCAGAGGGAGACGGGTAAGTTGAGCAGCACTCAGCCAACTGGATGACGTGAAGGCACAGACCAGAGGTAGACAGGTAAGTTGAGTAGCACACAACCGACTGGATGGGTGATGCCAGAGACCAGAGGTGAGTAGAGGAGATCTCAGCCGACTGGATGATGATGCCAGAGACCAGAGGTGAATAGAGCAGTTCTCAGCCAACTGGATGGTGTGATGCCAGAGACCAGAGGTGAGTAGAGCAGTTCTCAGCCGACTGGTTGATGATGCCAGAAACCAGAAGTGAGTTGAGCAGCAGGCAGGCAGCAGTGGATAACTCCACAGGTGGGAACAAACATACACACAACTATTTAGATGGTCTGGAGCATAAACAAAACAGGACAAAAACAAAAAGAGCAAAGAATCAGACTGAGACTAAGACTATAAATAAACAATGAGAGTAGACTAAGTACTAAGAAAAATTAATAAACGGATTCTTAAGCGGAGAATAAAGTGGTCAGGAAACGAGAAAACAATTCACAACAGTCTGATAAAGAAGGGAGCACACGAGGGGAAATATAAAGGGAGACAAGAACAGGTAAGAGTGTTAATGAGAGAAACAAAACAGCTGGGAAAGAATGAGAGGACGGGGTGACACAGACAACGGGGCATGTGACGCGCTATGACATTCGCATACTCCGACAGAAAACAATACAAACCTGGTTGATCAGACTGGCTTCCTGACACCTCGGAGCCAGAAATCTTGCTGATTTATAGGGGATCAAATACTTATTTCACACATTAAAATGCAAATCAATTTATAACTTTAAATATATAACTTTTATTTACCATTAAAATTATAGACTGATCATTTCTTTGTCAGTGGGCAAACAGTCAAAATCAGTGGGGGATCAAATAATTTTTTCGCTCACTGTATGTCATATTGTTAGTCGCCCTGTCACAGGCTGCTGTAAAGTCACTACACAAATGGCTTAAAAAAGTGTTAGTTCTAAACGGCTTAACAAAAGCCACTTGTTTTGTTATTTATTTGTTTTTTGTGCTATGTAATAACAAATATTCATACATTTGCTGTGTTTTAAGTTTTGTGACCAACTTTAGGTAATTTCCCCAGAAATAAATTATATCTGTTTCTATTTTATTTTTGTGTTTCTATGCAAATATTGTTACTCACATCCTTATAAGTATATGGGAAAATTGTTTATTTTTTTATTTTAAAATAAGAGCTGTGGTAAACTACAAGATAATCGGACTGAATCTGGGGCGGTTCTCCTCTCTACAACAGTCCTAGGTAAAGTCCTAATCGTCTCAGTGGTTGTACTAATTATCTTATCCAATTTGGTGTGTGGTCTGTTAACAGTGATTGAATCTGCTCGAAAGCATGTCAAGGTTGCTTCGATCACAAATCATAAATATTCAACATGTTGAATGTTTACGATCAGAAATCCTGTTGTGTGGGGGAACCCCAATGCTAAACACGCCCACATAATACTACTGTTGTTATATCACAAAATTTAGTTTTAAGAGTTGTTTAGCTTGTTTAGCTTGAATGTTTAAACTTAAAATCTCTTTCAATGTGTTGTGGATTTATAAAAATAATGCCTAATTTAAAATTTGCTTTGATGTTTTTTGAGGCGTAAGTTCTAGGAGATCACTGGGTGGTCAGCGCTCATGTTGCTCACTGAGAACAGCCTTACCTCAGCAAGTCCTTCTGAAATTTGTTTATGGACCTGATGTCTCTCTAGTGGTTAAACAATTAGCTGAGGGCAAAGTTAAGTTTCATGGTTGGTTGATTAAATGCAGTTACAGTGTTAATTGGGGGAAGGGGTCCTCTTACACCCCTCACAGAGACCAAAGAACTGAGAGTGTGTTTTGTGTTTTAATTCCTGCCCTGTCTTTAATAAACTGCAGGTATGGTAAACTGCAACAGAAGTATTAACATTATAATATCATATGTTATTGAGTTTGTTGTCATTAACTGTTTTTTCAAAGTACAATATTATATGTATTATTTGTACTACATATTGAATGTGTGTCTAAGAATGTGTTGTATGTAATGTGTGATACATATTTTGAATAAAATGAGACACTGTCTGTAGAAAATGTTTAATTTGCAAATGTTGAAGTGAACAGCTTTAGACTTGAGCGAGACAGAGACTACAGAACTGAGAGTGTGTTTTGTGAATGTGTATTAATTCCAGTCCTGTCTTTAATGAACTGCAGACATAGTCCATCAAAGCCAGTGTTGTCAGGATAATTTTTGTGGTGTGAGACGAAATCCAAAACATCCAAAAAATTTTAGGTGTTCAGACACTTTTGGGAGCCACTGTACAATTTCAATTAATTTGTATAGCCACGTTGACAATGTACATTGTTACATTAATTGACATATAATTGACATACAACATTAGTATGTTTAAGCCTTAAATTAGGTGAATGTGTTTGGAAAGATAAAACTTGTCTAGACTTGTCAAAGATGAATCTTGTCTTGTGTAGACTTAATCTGACCAAGTGTATCTGATTTTTGGACAAGGTTAGGAAAGCTATTTCTTAGTTTAAGGGCCTAAACTAAACAGATCTACTACTATTGAAGATATAAATTGAGGATATAACTTTCAGGGTTCTGTCAGAAGAAACACAGGGAATCCAAATGCAAGCAAACAGATTTAATTGTTTGATCAATAGCAAAGTCAATGGAACACAGGAATGACACAGTCCAGCTCAGATGATCCTCTCTGGCTTCAAGAAAGCAGCCCAGACGCAGACAGACGGAAGATGATGGCGGGACCCCGGAAGGGAGACGGGCAGGGCAGGAGAAGTGGCTGGCGGACTGGATGGGTAGAGCGATGGGAACCGGCGAAGAGCAGGTAAGTCCGGCGGTGGTGAGAATGGCGACGACTGAGTCCGGGACGGAGGGGAATTCCACTGGGCAGGAAAGACGAACGGGGAAGCAGACACTGGAACACAGTAACACAGCACGAGACACGACCTGAAGCAAGACAAGACAGGACAGGAACAAAAGAAAAGAAACTTTACTTGACTTGACTCGACTCGACTAAACTAGACTAAACTAAGAAACTAGTAAACACAGCATGGTCAGTAAACTGGACTACATCCAAGACGATTTGACAAACGACGGGAAAACATGAGGGAAATATAAAGAGGAGAAAATGAGTGAATGAACAGGTGATAGTGATGACGGGAATGGGAAACAGCTGGGGCAAAATAAGAGGCCGGGGTAGACGCGGACAATGGAGCACGTGGCGAGCTGTCAAACAATCGACACAGAACGAAACAATACAAACCCGTGCCAATCAGACCGAAGTCCTGACAATAACACATACATAATGCTTAGCCACATAATGCTTACTAATGCTTAGTAAACCTAAAACTACAAACCATAACTTTTGCCTCTGTATTACCGTCTCTAATTGAAACAAAATCGTAGGTTACTTTACATACTTTTCTTTACGTGTGTTGAAGCCAAACTGACATTTCCCAGGACATTAAACCTGACAGCTCAAATTATAAATCATTGTTATAAACTTATTCATTATGAATCAAGTTAGGTAAAAAAAAGGTTGTGAACAGTTGTGAACACTAATCTGTCATGTACCTGCTGAATAACAGATTTCAGTTCAACAAACACTGTTATACAAAAAGCCTATGTATTTGCAAAATTGTCTATAATGCTTTTAAAACTACAAATTAAATTATTTTTACTCTACAGAATGACTAAACTCTTATAAACTCTTATTAACCAATGTTCATATTTGAAGACATATTTGTGTTTTTGACGCAACATATTGCAAATGACATGATGTTATAGCTTTTAGAGCATCATTTACTTTAGGATTTGGCTGCTTCTGGTACAAGCTCCTGTTCCCATTTCAAGAGAATGAAACCTCTCCTGCTTGTTTGCCATCCTCCTCCTCAGCCTAATGTGAAATTAAAGGCTTCTTCCCAGTCTATAATTAGTCGACCCTGACACAAATTAGAAATGCTCTCTACGGTGCCACTTCATATTAAACTGAATGGGATATTCTCTTTCATTTTCTGCTGCTAAACATTAGACCATATCGTAGTCTGAGGGAGACTATACACTCCAGAGGGAGAGAAAAACAGAGCTTTAGCATAAAAATGAATTTAAAACTTTCTGTTTTGGAATACACACAGATGTTGTAGGCTACATACTTTTCAGGGTCACTGAAATTGGAGCCTGTTTGATATTCTATCTCGGTAGGTCTATAATAGGGGTTTTCAAACTTTATGATGCCAAGAACCCCCAAATATGATACACCTTTTGAAAAGTATCCCCTACTTAAAATATATATCCATCTACTGGTTACAAATGGCTGCACTTAGAATATTGTTGGATGTATAAACCTGAAGAGAAACAATTCAAATTTATTTGTACTGCATCAACGTTAACAATAAATCTGAAAAGTTAAAATAATCCAATAATCAAGAAGGAAAGAGGAAAGGTTCAAAATAAAATTAGGATTTATTAAATTACACAAAACAGGTAATCCAAATGATGAGCAAACTTAACAAACAGTGTGCAAAAACAAACAATATTGGACAATAGACAGTGATAATGAACTAAATGAGATGTAATGACTGAATGAGTGTCCATGGCAACAGATTAGTGATGGAAACTAAGACAAAGAAAACAGGCAACTGAAGGTGAACAAATGAATAGTACATGAAAATTAATAAAGAGATATAAGTGTGACAAAATCTTGAAATAATGATTGGTTTGTCTTTCTCTGAAAATTTCTGGGGACCCCCTAGAACCCTCTGGGTTTAACACCAGTTTGAAAACACCTGGGCAGTTGTGGCCTACTGGGTAGTAAGTAATCAGAAGGTTTCTGGTTCAATTCCAAACTGGAAGATAGCAACTGAAGTGCCCTTGAGCATAACACCTAATCCTCGATTGCTCCCTGGGTGGCATCTAACCAAAAGGTGACTGTAGTAAGGAAAACTACTAAGGGGTAGTTATAATATAGTTATATATAAAGTATAGTTACACTTATAATAACACATAAATAAATATGAACACCTAAAATAAAACAGTAATGATGTTCATTATGTTTTCACAACAATTGGTTTGTCATTCCTTTCTCTGAAAGTTTCTGGGGACCCCTTAGAACCCTCTGGGTTTGACCCCAGTTTGAAAACCCCTGGTCAGGGTGCTTGGCACCTAAACCCGTATTGCTTTCCAGGCGCAGCAGTCCACTTTCAGCTGCCCACTGTGGGTGTGTGTGTGTGTGTTCACGACTTGCAGTGTTCACTCCTCACCAGTGATGGGTTAAATGCAGAGGTCACATTTTGGTTATAGGTTACCATACCTGACAAATATGTCACTTTAACTTCACTATAACACCTGGAGAGTCCCATAGCATTCCTGTTAATCACAAATGTACCCTCTGAAATGTATGACTTCACCCTACAGGGGTGCTCAGTTGTGGACACAAATGCCATGTGTCTAATAACAATTTTTGTCTAATAACTAGTTTTGTCAAAACAAACAACAACATTTGAATGGCCATTAATGGAGAAAGATGTCAATGAGCTTTAGCTGCTTATGGTAAGCAGGCCAAACCCTGACCCACCTATATAAACCTATATAAAATTCAGATGAGAGAGCAATGTGCCACTTTATTCTTAAAATATCAGAAATAATGCACAACAAAGCACCTTTATTAACTGGTAGCTCTGATAGCATGCTCAAAAAAGTATCCAATTCAATTTGATTTATATAGCGCTTTTTACAATTACTTCAAAGCAGCTTTACATAAAAAAGAATAATAATAATAAAACACATAACAAATGTCAGACATGTTAATGGTATTATTGCAAATAATATGTGTGAGATGTATGACTAATTAGGTATACTAGGTTTATAGTATGTTTATGAATAAAGGGTTGACTGAACCGATAAAATCACAAAATTATTAACAAGATATGCATTCTAGCTTACATAGAGATGAAAAGATAATAAAAGATAATATCTTATGGGACAGGGATATAAGGGATCTGAAATAGTACCAAGAACTATACACAACATGCAAAGTAGAATACAACATTCATAAAATATATACAATAAAAATATTAAAAGTTTACAATTTACAAAACCCTAAGCTATGTTAGACGTCACAAGAAAGCCAACAGGGCGACAGTGGCAAGAAACCAAAACTACGATGATGTATAGATGGAGTTAAAACCTTGGGAGAAGCCAGGCTCGACCGGGAGGGCCAGTTCTCCTCTGGCACGTTAAAGCTGCAATTTGTAACTGTCTTGGATAGAAACAGAGTTAATAAGAATGGTTTATAGGTATTTATTGATGAAAAACTGATGGTTCCAATTATATTTTATAATATGTCAGGGACTGAGAAATCATGCCAACAGAAACAGTGAGGCATAATGTTACTAATTGCAGCCATAACATCACACTGCTGTGACCAAGCAGAGAACAAAATATAGAAACGAACTAAGCTAAAAGTAGGCATGTATATAACTTATCTTGCAGGGCAGCCACCAAGTAGGGCATTGCAATAATCAAGACTTGATGTCATGAATGCATGAATTAATTTTTCAGTGTCTGGCTTTGAGAGCATGTCATAGTTTTGATATATTTTTAAGATGAAAAAATTTTGTTTTACAAATATTGGAAATGTGGCTTTCAAAGGACAAATTGTTACTAAACACGACAGTCAGATTCTTGGCTAATGAAGCAGGCTTTATGGAGCATCCATCAAGAGTAAGGCAGTGTTCTATGTTGTTGCGTGTGTACCCTCTGTTTTTGTCCAATAAGTAAAAATTCTGTTTTATCTGAATTTAATAGTATAAAGTTGCTAGTCATCCAAGTTATGATACAGACTATGCATTCTGTTAGTTTGGTAAACTTATGAGTCTTGGTGGGCCTAGAAGAAATGTATAGCTGAGTATCATCAGCATAAGTCAAGTCAACTTTATTTATATAGCTTTTTACAATTTTCATTGTTTCAAAGCAGCTGTGCATGAATGATATCTTCGCTTAGTAGCTGTACATGAAACATGTTAAGTATAAACAATACGATACATTTGTTAAAAGAGGTATCAAAGCAAAGTACACAGCACACCCAGACAGACACACACACAGACAGACACAGAGAAAACAAAAGAGGAGAAACCCAGGTAATATATTATGCAGACTATACGGTCATATATGGGGTACGAATAGATAGTATTAAAATATTATTAATAATAAGCGCAGAATTAAAGCTGATGACAGCAACCTCCTGACGGGCAGTACAAGGGCAGAGGAGCTGCAGTCAACGGTGGCGAGGAAAAAAAACTCCAAAAAGAGAAAAAACCTCGAGAGAAACCAGGCCCAGCCAGGAGAACCAGTTCTCCTCTGGCAATACTGCTGCATCTCTACAAGCTCGCCAGTGCTTGCACAACTAGGCTAAGT
>JAZGTJ010020567.1:231-10323 GCA_036877575.1 Botia almorhae
TGTTCCGTGCTCTAGCACGGTTAGCGCTCACACTACATGCGAACCGCGCCCGAGTCCAACTGAACCGTGCTCTGGCCCACCTCCTCCAAGCGGGCCAGGGACGGCTAAACGAACCGCGCCCGGGCATGGTTTGGAGCACTCACACTAGTCAAACGAACCGCGCTTTGGTGGTCAAACGCACTCGGGCACGGTTCGAATTGCCTAGTGTGAGTACACCCTAAAGTTATGGAGTTAGTTTTGCCTATGGTCACCAACGTGGTATATGGTTCAGAATTACACCCATTACCTCAGCCCAACAGGAAGTCAGCCATTTTGGATTGTATGTGGATTTGTGGTCAATTCAAGGCTCTGGATTTTTAAATACTCGTCCTGTGAGATTTATAGGATTGTCACCAAATTTGGCAAATCTTATGCCAAGACATTGAAGATGGTAAATTGCAAAGGGATTTTAAAATTCTTAAACGATGTTACCATGGTGACGCAAATCTGTGGCAAAAAGTACAAACATGAAGTAGCTCATATCTTAAATTTTGTTGAAACCTGAGCTGTTTGGTCCTAGGGACTGATGACATAGAGATGGCTATTGTGAGTCACAGTCATAGCACCACCAATTGGCATCAGGAAGTCTGCAAATTAAATGCATGTGACAACTATGCATTGCTTTCTGTGAAGTAAGACAAGTTGGAACAGATTGTGATAAATAGCCAATAAGTGTAAATCAAACAGTACTGATTATGATAACTGTAACCAGTAATGAATATAGTTCAACAGATACTTTCTTTCCTTGTGTAAAGAAAGTTCCTTCAAATCTAATTGATGAATCCACTTAATGTAAAAATCTCTTGGTGCAGTAGTAGTGCAATTGTCTGTGGTGCAATGTTCAATAAGGCAACTCAAAAGAAGGTTCTGTTCAATACTCAGTGTTGAGGTAGTTGATGAAGAATACAACAAAAAAGGGATGGGTTCCAATGTCTTAGGGTCTTAGGGTTCTCCAGCTGGGTGGCTCGCCATCTCAAGATCAAAGCTCAATCCAGACACAAAAAAAACCTGACCTATTTATACAAACAGGATCACAAAGATCACAGGAAATTTATATGACTATAATACTCCTGAACCCCAAAAATAAAATAAAAATTAAAGTAAAGGGATCTTTCAACATCAACTCAAACTGGTTGTAAAATACAATTTGAGTGCTGTTGTCACTCAATATGCAACATTGCATTCACATGTATGATACTGATACTGTGCTAGTTATCATTTTTAGTACATAGTCAAGTCAAGTCAACTTTACTTATATAGCGCTTTTTACAAAATGTCATTGTTACAAAGCAGCTTTACATGTATGATACATTAGGTATGTTAGGCTGAGTACACAGCACACATAGACAGGCACACAGACAGACACACAGACAGACACAACAGACACACAGAGAAAACAAGGTAGGAGAAACACAGGTGATATTATGCATGTTATACAGTCATATATGGGGTATGAATAAATAGTATGAGAATAAAATTAATAATAAGTGCAAAATTAGAGCTGATTACAGCAGCCTCCTGACGGGCAGTACAAGGGCAGGGGAGCTGCAGCCAACGGTGGCGAGGAAAAATACATATACATTACCACACACTCTGACCGTAAATACATATAAACTGGCATAAAAAACACATTTGAACATCAATATAACGCATAAATGCTCAATTACAATTGTTGCACGTTTTTTTTAAGTTTAAATTATTTTAGTTTTCATTGCACAGGATGTCTGTTGTTTAGACATTTACTTTATTTAATATTCATTTGTGAAAATAAATTAATGGCAATTTATTTCATTTCTCTTATTCATTTCAATTCTGACCTGTGTTACATAACTCCTTTAATACTGTTTAAAAAGCATTGCACTGTAGTAAGAGAGAGTCAGACGACCAAGAATCAAACCGACCTAAGCTCCAGTTTGGCTCTATGATTGTGCCCGCTCTAATATTGCCAGATGCTTATTCTTGTGCTATCCAACAATGACTACACCCATAGTGTGGGTCACCCAGAAGCAATAGGAATAATATGTGATGGACTTTACAAATTTTTAATCTGTTTGCTTTTCTGCTTGGTTGCCTGTTTTCTATGTAAACTTACCTTTTTTACCTCTACCTCCATTAGACTCTATACACTCTACAAACAGCAAGTCCTGTAAAAGAAGTTTTATGTTAGAATTGCAATCAGTAATGTTTACCCCCTATTGCCATCACTGTTGAAACATGTTGTCTTACATTTTCCACAAAATTTGACTGACAGTCATAAATCTATATAAATTTGCAAACCATTACTATAAGCTTTCCGTCTAACCAAAAATGTTACGGACTGAAGCTGATGCCAGATGAGAACTGGCCCTCCTGGTTGATCCTGGTTTCTCCCAAATGTTTCTCTCTATTTATACATTAGTGGAGTTTTGGTTCCTTGCCACTGTTGCACTGTTGGCTTCCTTACTTTGAAACTGCTGACAATAGCTACGGATAGGGTTTTGTAAATTCTGTTATTATCATTTTTAATATAATATTCAAACTATAGACTTAACTTTTTTTATACTTTACAATGTATTTTCTGTTTTATTTTAGTAAATACTAAGTACGCTGCATGGAATTATAGCAAATTCTACATGTATATGTGACCTTTGTTTGTAAAATGAGACGGAATGTACATGGGCTAATTATAAGCTAGAGGCAAAATATATAGAAAATTTCAGTTTTGGTCTAATTTGAGGTTTTCACAAAAATGAGTTCATAAGTCCTTGTGTAGTGATCCCAATGCTCTAAATAGCAATTAAAAAACTAAAATTAACTTTATTTGTACATTTTGAAAGGTGTATCTTCCTAACGCTTTCCTTTGTTTCAATAATCCATGAAAAATTGTTGTTTCTGCTTTCGTCTTGAGGACTGATGCTTCAGACAGATATAACTCATTTATGTTTTGTCAGATTCCAACAAAACATACATCATTTAAACATTTTTTTAATGAAGAATGTGAAAATTTGTTCATTGTCACTCATTTTGCCAGCATGGGGTACGTATTTTTTTAAATATAATTTTCACTTCATCGGGCCATGCTTACATAAACTGGAAAGGCTTGTTTGGTTTATCATGTCATTTATCATGTTATTCATAAACCTAATAATTCTTAGTTAATTAGCATTATTAACATATGTCTTACAGAAAACTAAATTTTAAGTATTACCATGTATTGCATGTCACTTTTTTCCTTTTCTGTGCTATCTTTTTTTCATATATACAGCTGTTTGTACATTGTGAAAAGGGCTATTTAAATTTAATTTAGAAGCTCAAATATAATTTGTCTCATAAGACATTTATTAGACAAATTATTAGGTAATTTGTCTTTAAGATTTTTGTTCATTACATAATATGACCCCCCCCCGCCCCAACAAAAAACCCTTCACCCCTTGACATTTAGGCAGAAGAGTCCGATTTGTATCTCACCAAAACCAAAGAAAAATGTTCCTCGTAATTGCAAAGTTCTTGAATAGGGGTTCTTAAAATTTCAATTTGTTTATCCTCTTTTCTAGTGACACTTTGATATCAGGTCTAAATGTTACAGTGGAATGCATTTAAATTCTATTCATTTGTTTTTATTTGTCTTTATTCGTCACATTTTAGAATGTTTTATCATGTTTAGACATTACTGAGCAACAACATCTTAACTTTTAAAAGAAAACTTTTTTTAAAGATTTTATTTTGTCCTCTCTATGGCTATCATCCAAGTCACAATGGTTGTTCCCTGTTTTATTCTATTTTATTTTTAGAGAAGTTCTTGCTCCACACAGGTTTTTCCTGTTGGGTGCTAGATTGCGCAGTCAAGGATCAAAAGAGAAAGCATGTTTTCTTTTAATGAAGAACTGATGACAGTTTTTCTTGTTACTGGATTCTGAATGTAAATATTTTCTACATATTTTAAATTAAATGTTTATAATATTTTATAAGTATTTCCAAAACATTTAAAGCTTAAACATTAAAAAATCTAATTTGACATTTGGTATAAAGGTGTGAGGTATGCAGTATAAAATGTAGAACTATAGGTTATAAAAGTATATATGGTGCTACTTTTATTTACATAGCGTTTTTACAATGTTACATTACTTCAAAGCAGCTTTACATAGAGAAATAAAGAATAATAATAAAAACAACGTACAAATGTCGGACATGTTAATGGTATTTTTGCAAATAATATGTGTGGGATGTAAAAGACTAATTAGGTATGCTAGGTTTATAGTATGTTTATGAATAAAGGGTTGACTGAACCAATAAAACCACAAAATTGTTGAGGGTATTTAAACCCCAGACTTCTAAAGATTCTTTGCGATGTCTTGTTTTGCCCCGGCTAACATTACAGAGCGTTTATTATCATTGTCTACCTGGTTTATATTGGATTGTTTCTGGTTTTCTGATTGTTTGCTGCCTGCCCCTTCACTTTGATTTGGATAACGTTTTTGGATTGTTTGCTGCCTGCCATTTGACTTTGCCTGGACCCTGTTTTGATTTTTTGCTGCCTGCCCCGGCAGCATTGCTTGGTTTCACGCAAACGGCAGCATTGCTTGGTTTCACGCAAACAAGTTGCTCTGTTTGCCGGTATTAAACTATTGCCTGTTTACATGCTGCGGATGGATCCTTACGATTCTGAGTCTCCGTTACAACAAAATTTCAATTGGATTGAGATCCAGACTTTGACTAGGCCAATCAACAGTGTGAACCTTCTTTCTTTTAAGCTATTCCTTGGTGGATTTGCTTGAATGCTTAGGGTCGTTGTTTTGTTGCATCACTTATTTTTGGCCCAGCTTCAGCTCTCTGACTGATGGCAGGAGATTCTCTTCAAGAATTTGTTGATAGGTTTGAGAATTCAAGTTTACCTGAATAATATGAAGTCACCCTGGCCCGGAGGCAGAAAAGCAGCCCCAGACCTTCACATTTCCACCACCATGCTTCACTCTTGGGAGGAGGTTCTTTTCCTGGAATTCAGTGCTAGCTTTTCTCCAAGCATGGTGGCTTTGATTATGACCAGATAAATCTATTTTGGACTCATCTGTCCAAAAAATGGACTTCTAAAAGCCCTTTGGTTTGTCCAAATGCTCTCTGGCAAAGTTAAAACGGGTAGCTTTGTTCTTTTTTGAGAGCAGAGGCTTCTTTCTAGCAACCCTCCCATAAATGTCATGTCTGTTTAATTTTCATCTGATTGTAGTTGCATGTACATTTACCCCAGATGCTGCCAGAGAGGTCTGCAACTCTCCAGAGATGATGTGTGGGTTGTCCTTTACTTCATTTATTAATGGGGTTTTGATGGGCATCCACTTTAAGGCAGAGTTGTGGTCATGCGGAATGCCCTCCATTTGTAGATGATTTGTCTTACAGTGGATGGATGGAGTTGGAATCTCTTGGAGATGGTCTTATAGCAGGGGTGGGCAATTATTTTTTTCCAAAGGGCCACATGAGAAACCTGAGCTGTGGGCCGAACCAATAATAACCTGAAGTTAACTTTGTTCGATATTAATTTTCTCCACCTGTAAAGAGCAGTAAATTATATAATTTTCATTATGCTACTGGTAATAAAAAGAACAAGGGTATTCTATTACAATAAAAATATAAAATTGTGGAGTAAGTCAAAAATACAAGTCATAAACAGGAAAACCATAATTACATCAAGTATGCCATTTTATTTTTAACACAGACTCAGAAATACTGAGTTTACATAGTTGTTTTGCAAATGTAAGCAATTAACTAACTAAATACAAAAAGCAATAAATGCTGTAGATGTCTTTTTGTTCATTTTTATAATTCTGTGAGAAAGTTTTGGGCTTCAACAAGTGCACTGAAATCTGACTGAAGGTCTGAGGTGGATATGCAAAGGACAGCACAAGACGTGCACATCAGTGATGGTGGATCTGTGTTTGGATTTGTTGAACTGTAGCACTGAGAAAGTCTGCTCACATATATAGGTGAATCCAAAGAAAACGGTTTACTGTTTCTAGCGATTTTGTGCGATATGATATAACTTGCCTTGGCGGCTGCATTCCTGGATGCGTGAGGTTTCGTGAAAAATACTTGTTGGTTTTGCAATTTAGTCAGCAAGGCATCCGACTCCATGACCTGCTCTTTATCAGACAACTTCTTGTATTTTTCTGCATGTTTGATCGCGTAGTGCCCGTTTAAATTGTATTCCTTGAACACAGCGACATGTGCACCACAAACTAAGCACACAACTTTCCCATTAACTTCTGTAAATAAATATTTTGCAGATCATGCCTTGTTAAAAATGCGGCATTCGGTATCAATCTTTTTTTTCGCATGAGTTTACATTTTGAGGGTCTGTAGGTACGGGCGCAACCGCCACCTGCGCATGCGTTCGTACGTAAGAGACTTTCAAAATAAAAGCAGCAAGTGTGCATGGCGTAAACGAGTTTTCATTTACTTTTCTTGTTTGTGAATGACCATATGGGCATCAGTGTACGGGCATTGTGTTGTAATCAGTGTTACCCAACCACTTTCCTAAGAATGTCTAATTGTATTAGTCTGCTTAACTGATTAATTAAGCACCAAAATGTGTTTTACCTAATTGGTTACCCACTTGACTTTACCAATGCAACTGGGGCTTCATTACTAGCAGGTAATGGTAAAATAAGAAAACCATGGTAAAACAACAGAAAATTCTGAACAACTCAAGGCAAACTTTCACAAACTTGTAAGCAGCACTGTATGTGTAGTGTGATTTAGTCTAAAGGGCTCTCCAATTGCCAAGAGGCCAAACCAGGGCTGTCAATCATTATAATGTGACTGGTTGATTGATTTAAAATGGTGGCATTGTGTGATACAGGAGAGAGCTCCCTGTGCACAATTCAGCAGTGACATTAAGCACTTGTTAGTTATCCACATCAAAATAACAAATCTAAAAATAAAATACTTCTGAGTATTTTATTTTATATCTATACAGAGTCTGTATAGGGGTCATAAAAATAATAATTTAGGCTTTTAGGTTGGTTGATGACAGTGGTGGACAGAGTACTGAAAATTTATAGTCAATTACAAGTACTGTTACATTGCTAAAATTATACTAAATTACACGTACAAGTACTGGTGTTAAAAAGTACTTAAGTACAAATTACTTTTCATAAATATTACTCAGAGTACTAATTACTTTTTAGCTGGTGGTATTTATTGAATTATCCATAATTGCTGAATCAGACAAGATCCAGACAATAAAACTGTCAGGTTTGTGTGAGGAGGAAGAACCCAAATGCAGGCAGCGGTATAAAACAAAAGCTTTATTAAACAATAAGGAAAAACTGAACACTAACAAACCCGCCACCAGGGGCGCCAAGAGCAAATAATAAAATAAACACAAGGCTAAACTAGATGAGAACTAAACAAACATAACTAACTAGAATAATTATTAACAGAAACGTAACACAAGGCAGGAGTAAACAAACGGAATAAAAACATTAACTAAGATAGAAACATATAACATTAAACATTGACTAGACTAATAATCACACAACACGAGACTAGGACGCAACGGCTAAGACAACACTAAGCCACGAAAGACGCAACAAGACGGAAGCTCAAACGAGCACACATAAACCATGCGAGGTTACAGAACACGTATCGTAAAAGCGCGAACAACAACAACAGGCATCAAAACAACACGAACCAGCACAAGACAGCAAACACGAGGGCATTAAATACACACAGGCAAATAAAAGTAGCAGGTGCGCGACATTAACCGAAATGAGGGAACAGTCCCTCGCGAGTTTAAACTCCGACTCAAATCGTAACTAGACAATGCGGAATAAGTCGGAGTCTAAGCCCGCGCTCTGACACATAACAAGACAGAGTCAGGATCCTGGCAAAACGCGATCTCAAAACTAGACAGAAGCCAGGATCCTGACAAAAACACATTTTACAAAACACATTTCAAGATACTACAAACACTTTTGAAACTTAGTAAATAAGGAAAAAACAGTATGCCTTACTAATATATATTTAAGATATTAAAACAAGTACACAGTAAGCAATGAAATAAGAACAAATTAACAAATTAGGAATTAATTAATTAATACAGTCTGTATTATAATGATGATGGATTTACGTGTTCTAGTGATGATTATATTATCAATAGCGCACCGCAATTATTTTACAAAAACAATGTTTTGCTATTGTGAGTATAAAGACTACAGAAATATACACAAATAAAAATAGGCAAAAAAAAAACAGTTTCAAATGATGCCTTTCTCTTATCGGTACAATCAAAAGACGATTTAATTAGAAAAAAAATGCAGCAAAACGCAACAACGCCTTTGCAGAGAGGGGATTAAAATCACTTGCAAATTATGGAGAAACTTTGCTATTAACATTATCGTGCGAACCGAACCGTCAGAAACCACAGAACAAATAAATAAATAAAATATCACACAAATAGAGTTATAAGTCTTGTAAGTCTTGTAAGTCTTACAAGCCGAAATCACAGCAGATGGCAGACACAGTTTACACTGCATCAGCACACTTTCCTCCCTCTATAGGTGAACAGCTTCTCCAGGTTTGGCCATGGGCACTCATCCTCTGCTATTTCTTCGTCATTTCTGCATTCTTCAGATTCATTATTGCTGTCTTGAATCTCCATGTGTCAATTAATAAATTCTTGACTGTACGATGATGGTCAGCTCACGTAAATCTGCAGTAGCCGGAACTTGTTTTTCGGTTTAAATAACGTACCAGGCTTTTTTTCCGTTTATGAAAACCACCGAAATGCCGGACAGTGGTTGAAATATTAATTCAAATTACAGTACTCCGTAACAAATTGTGATTTTAAAAATAACTAATAATAATAAGTAAATATAATAAGTAAATAATAATAAGTAAATTACTTAGCTTAATTTGTACTCAAGTACAAGTAAAATTACAGACTTAAAATTATACTCATGAAAGTACAAATACCCCAAAAATGTTCTTAATTACAGTAACGTGAGTAGTTGTAATTCGTTACCTCCACCACTTGTTGATGACCAGACGTGCTGCAGCATTCTGGATCATTTGAAGGGGTTTGGTTTCATTGGCTGGAAGACCAGACAGAAGGGCATTGCAGTAGTTCAGATTTGATATTATGATACTATATTTTTTAGTCCTCCTTGTTGTATTTTTCGAGTTTAGGTTCCAGTCTGGGACCACAGTTTAGAGTGGTTGGAGCTGGCATTTAATGGATAGACAGATTAAAAGGATAAGCTGAGTCCAATACAGGCCCTCTTAGAGGGTGGAGTTTTCCATGATGTGGTGGTCAGCCTGTGATTGCTGAACATAGGAGACCTGGGTTTAAATCCCTTCTCTTGCACCTCTTTGTCTGCTTGGTGGGGTTTCTGCCTTCGTAGTAATTTATATGTTTTTTTATATGCTTACAGGTAGCATTTTTAGGTCCGGTTTTTATGAATTGACAGAGTGGGGGCCAACTATTTTCTAGCTCCCCTTACAATTTTGATCCTCTGGATTGTGTGTGGAGTGGCACCCTCATTGCATTTACATTTAGTCATTTAGCTGATGCTTTTATCCAAAGCGACTTACAAATGAGGACAAGGAAGCAACTTCAATTACAATAAGAGGCAACAGTGAATAAGTGCTATAGACAGGTCTCAAGTATTTCAACACAGTATAAGAAGGCTTTTATTTTAAGAAGTAGAAGTGGCAGTGTGTAAGTAAATTAGTCAAGGAAGTGAAGACGAAAAAGATAAGTTTTTAGTTGTTTCTTGAAAATGGCTAATGCCATTCTGATGGAGATATGAAGTGAAAGAAAGAGTCCAGGAAAGTGATTTCTTTCCTCGTTGGGATGGAACTACAAGGCGACGTTCGTTAGCTGAACGCAAATTCCTGGTGGGCACATAAGTGCGAAGAAGTGAGAGCAGGTAGTCACCTTGAAGGCAAACATCAGCAATAGGGTCTGGCTGCAGACTTGCACCTCCACTGTCAGACCTGCACTCTCAGACCTGCACTCTCAGTCACCCAAACTTCCTCTGCAGGTGACGTCACTTGCAGTCGACACCTGCACTCTCAGGT
>JAZGTJ010020568.1:0-10323 GCA_036877575.1 Botia almorhae
AGACAGGACACCCGAGGCCAAACGTAATGGTTTACTGTTGCTACTCTTTCTCTGCTTGTAGACATTAGAATGTGCACATTAATCACATTTTGATGGAAAAACTAGTCATTCTGTTAAGAATCCTGTAATTATGAATGTGATAGGTTGAATTTTTTTAAGCTCCCATGCTTTATTAACAGGCAGTTGGATACATAATTCAAATTCAATCAGATTGTCTTTAAAATGGTTTGTTTCCTAAATAAACATTAATTGCATGGTTTTTAATTTAAAACACAATTTCGTTCCTCACTGGTGTTAAATTTGGAACAACCAAAACATTTTATGTAAAATTCTATTTTTATACTGTCTATTGTTAAATAAACCTGACTGAAGAAAGACTGAGAAAAAATAATAGACACCTTGGAAATTATGTTTATTATGCCCCTCATCTTGTATTTTTACAAGTAGGCCTCATATTAACTAAATCAAATCGATATTTCTAACTAACAGCTAAAATGTTATCAAATACTCTAGTAGTTCACTCAACCAGTTATGCTCCTAAGTCCTTCTAAATTTTAAGTATATTAATACTGATATAATAAACCTTTTTAATGTTTAAAATGTCACTTTAAAATGTCAGTGAAAGTGTTTGGGGACTAGGGCTGAAAAATTCCAAAGTATCAAACAGGTACTATAAAATTAGTTCATGTGTCAAGTGTGCTATATTCCAAGTTCTCTGAAGCCATATGATTGTTTTAATCATTATTCACTGAAGATCTAATAAGGTCCCAGGTGTCACATTTAATATCAGCTGTATTTGGTCATAAGACAGGCAAGAACTGATGATTTGAATTATTAATTTTAATTTTTTGCCATGTTGAGATTGAAACATGTCAACACTTGATAAAAAGAAGCATTTTAAAAAAGCTCTGTGGTTTAACAAAATGTGTTTATAAATGGTGCTATGTAACCTAAGTTCTTGTTGTTGATTAAAAAATCTTGCATACTTGGTGGTGCAGGTGAGAGTTTGTCCATCTTGGTCCAAATGAAGCAGATTTGCTAAGATATGTGCGGAAATGAACACATATTCTTTTGTTTCCTGACACACGCTCAGCCATGATTTGAACTGAATGTCCGTAACTTTTGCCTTTTTTTCACCATTTCTGTTTAAAACCATAAAATTGCATGTTCCCCACAGAGTAATTTTTCCAACACGGATGACAAGCTTAAATTATATGCAATTGTTGTAAGAACAAACTACAAATATTCCACCATCCTCAGCATCCACACACATGATATAGTAAGAAGGTCTTGTACTTTCCATTTGTGGATGTAACATAACCTGTGAAACTTGACCAATCCCTTAACTTGCACTGTGTGTAAAATAGCACTATGTGTAAAAAATGCCCATCACCTTGATTTGTATTTCGTACCTGGCACAACTGGTAACTACATGTTATGATTGTTTCCTGCATGATGCAATTTAAATGTCGTGCAATGCTTAATTGATTTAAAATTATGATACCAACTTTTTCCTGCCAATGAACTGCTTTAAAGAATTTGCTAATATTGAAACAGCTGGAGACTGTCAACGAGCAGAAGAAAGCTAAAACTGTGAAGACAAGTGCAGAAAACTTGTGTAAGATCCTAAAAGAATAGAAAAGGTCATGTCAACAACACAGTATTCATTCATGTTTTTATAACTGGAATTCACACGTACACACTGCAATATGGTTGTCACTACTATTTAGATGTTTAATCCAGTTCTGTTCACACTAGGGCTGTGTTGACAAACATTGAGAGGGTACAGCATTTGATGATAGTTGATGCTTTTGACAATGTCAAGACTATATCTGGCCCATTTGCCCATTCATATTTTAAATGATTACTAAGATATAATTCTAATTGAATTAATATTACAATGAATGTGCCTGCCATAGTTTCACATTCACATCACCGCAAAGAACCATGACAGACCACAATAAAACCACAATTATAGACAACAATGCTAAGTTTCTGTGTATCAGTACATATGCTTATAAGAGCAAGTAAGCAAATAAGTTGATAAATAAGTAGGTAAGCAAATAAATAAATGGTTACATAAATGAGCAAATATGTTGTGAACAGTGAGGGAAGAACCCAAACGCAGAACAGCTTTTACAAAAAAACATTCAAAAAATAAACAATATTTAAAAAACAAAGGTCTACCATGAGGGGGACAGGACAAAAACCAAAACAAGACTTGATATTGACAACCAAAACAAGACTAGATATATTTGATGTTGAGCTTATGAAACTTTAAGACATGAAACTGCAGGCTACTTTACACACCCTGTAACAAGTAACATCAAACAATACACCAGCACAAGACAGCAGACACAAGGGCAATAAATAGGAAAGCAAACAAGGTGGGTAACAAGAGCAGGCAGGTGAGGGGCATGAACTAATGATAGGATAATCAATGAGGAAACAAGAGGACGGGTCAAGACTCAAGACAGGGGAGCACATGGCACAAAGTAAAAAACCAAGAATCAAGATTCGGATCTAAACATCATGTCCTGACACAAAAACAAGGGCTGTCAGGATCCTGGCAAGAGAATTTAGAAAAAACCCAAGACATCTCATCCTAATTGACTAAATCACACATAATTTAGATGGAGTCACCCAAATTAAATCCTGTAGTGAAATCTTGTAGGATATACAGAACCATGATAAATATCTAGTTGTTATTGACATATGTAAAAATATACAGATGAGTGCTTCCACCAGCCTGTAGACAGCAATCTAATATGAAATTTTCATTTTTGTGTTCTTCAGACCACTTAGTCATTTAAAACTTTGCCGCGTATTTAAAATCTTTCAGTATTTCTTCTGCCAAAACAAGGCTAGGCCTGCCTCTGCCAACACCTCAGTTTCATTCATGAACCAGAAGTCCATAACCAGACTCATCAGTGAATCAGACAGAGGCAGGAATGAGAGGACAGATAAAGAGGAGAAACCCAACAAAAGATTTTCCTTTCCATTTGTTGGACATTTTTAGTCAGTATGCTGACTATGCTGAGAGGGAGAAAAAGCAGAAGAAATAATAAGAGAGGCTCTTTAGCATTCAGCCTGGTTGTTCTTACCTCAGTTATGAGGTAGTAATAGTAATAGTGTTTTTGTACTAATACTGGTGGGATTAAGCCTGTAGTGATTTAAAATGTGGATTATGCAGTAAATTGATCTAAACTGTTTCAGTTTTTCATATATTTCCCTAATTTCAGGTTCAATTTCGATTACTTAATTTTGTTAGCTTTGGGTGAAAGGAACCTTGCCTCTAACACTACAAAAAATAAAAAGTAATGGCTTTAATTTTGAATTTAAATGATGCCACAGTGTTATAAATTACATTGCATTGTGGCAATGTTCAAATAAGACAGTGTAGTTTTTACGTTCTTGTTTTTATTGTTTGTTTCATTATTTAATTGGATGAAAATGCAGAAATTCCAATGAATTAGTGCATCATATAATCAAAGAGATCCAGTATTCAGAGAACTTACTGTCACCATGGAAATAGTAAACACTGTCCGGTCCCGATGTGTAATGGTCCATTAGAAGTGTAATGGTCCATTACAGTTCTAAAATACTTGTATAATTGTATGTATCAGAATATTATACTGATACATATTAACTTCAAATACATTGTTTGTATTCTTATAAAATATTATTGAGCAAATATTCTTAAAAAGAATCATTAACAAAAAACATTTTCTGATTTCATTATGTAATTATTACATATTATATACATATACATAATGATATGCATATTTGCTCTTCTCTAACATTAATTTAGATTAATGTAGTTAATTTGCTGGGTATGCAGATGAGGTTACTCACTTATAACTGTTTACTTCTGGGTAACAAGTGTGTCTTTTTCTAAGGGAAAGAAAAATTTTAAAGCCAAATTTTCTATTAAGCTGCCTTTAAATCTCAGGTCTTATTGGACATCTTTGTACATGCCAATGTGTAATAATTAAATCTATTAATTATATTGATTCTTGACAAAAATTAAAATGAACCCCATAAAATCTCTATAAAATTATCTAGTAATCTGGTTGTTTGGGAATTCATTGGTCAAATAAATGGAAACCCTATATATGAAAGTATTTGTATTAGGAGCTAAATTATAGAATAAACTAATGTTCATATTTGACAAAATATTAATATTACTTATAATTCTAATTTTTCTAGATCCTGTATGTAGTCCATCAGAGGGCAGTGTAACACTAGGGCTTTCCTTTCCTTTTTTTGAGGCATGTTTGGTCTCAAAATATTATAATAGTGAGTTCTTACATTGACAAAAGAATCCATTGATTTGAAGAGGCAACACATTTGTTTTTTGCTTAAAACTTGCTTCCTCTCTATGCTTATATTCATGTGTTTATGACACAAATTATAAAAGTTTGGCTAGCACCATAAAAGTATACCAAATCCAAATAAACAGGAATTCCACAGGTCTCATTGAAAGTGACATATTTATCAGGTATGGTAACCCATACCCGAATTGTGACCTCTGCATTTAACCCATCACTGGTGAGGAGTGAACACACCCGGAGCAGTGGGGAGCACTGCTGCACCCAGGGAGCAATCGATGGCCTTGCTCAAAGGCACTTCGGTTGCTACCTGCCAGTGCTGGAATCGAACCAGGAAGCTTCTGATTACAAGCCCATCTCACTAACCAGTATAGCAAATTTAAGTTTGCATTTCTAAGAGCTACTTTAGAGCAGTAAGTCCCAAGTCATGACATAAAATGTGTGGCAGGAAGCTTATCAACTTTTAAAGGAGAGAAAGGAAGAAAATTATTCCCATATCTTTTGTTATTTATGTCAATTGGAACAGTCCACACAATGTTATTAGATACACTTGTAGTGAACTTAAGTCTACTAAAAATCACTTTGACAGTTATTTGTGACTTTAGCATCATTTGTTAGCAGATGCTACTTATTGTGATGTGACTTATAGGTGCCCAATTAGTATTAGGGGCCACTGTATGTGTATTAAATAAATTAAATGTATAATAGTATAGAAAGTTGTACATACGTACAAGTATCTGTCTCTAGAGGTCCTTTAGTACCTGAGTAGGTCATAATATTGGCTCTGGGCTTAGGACAGACATGACTGCGTTTGATGAAATGGCAGATTTTCAGTCTAGGAATTACCCATCATGCCTCTCCACCACTCAGTGATGGGAAACTGGATGGGTTCTTTCAGAGGAGAAATTTGGTCTGTATTAAACTATTCTCTGGAGGGATAATCATACAGAAGAACATGCTGACTATGATGAGGCATTCAGTTCAAGCTGAAACAGTAAAAAAAGACATCTAGTTAAAATAAAGTACCCATGGAACTGTTGGACCATGACTTCAAGTTTGAAGAGAAAATGAAGTAAAATCTTACCAGTGCCTTAACTTTCTGAAATTAGAATGTTTAAACCTTTTGGACAAAGGAATACATTATATATAAATATAACTAAGAAATAATAATTTAGTTCTGCCTGCTTTATAGAACTATATCTAGTTTTAAATTCATATGGCTCATTAGTACCTGTCAGTTAAAACTGCAATACAAAACAAACAAAAATCAAGTATTGCCCAGGTACATAACAGCTCAGCATTTAAAATGATCTTCTTACCGTATCTCAATTCGCATTTTTTTCTGCAAATCTATGGTTATGATTTATAATTTTTATATTTGATTTTATACTTGTTGTCCATGTTTAGAAAATAATTCTGCAACCAATTTGCAAATTTATGTTTTAAAATAGAGGTGGCAAGACAGTCAAAAGTTAGAAATTGCAGCTTTGTTTTGTCAAAATTGTCAATTGCTTCCATTTTTGGGGTTATGATTGTTATTTCATATTCAACTTCATCGACCTACAAATCCAACCTTAAATAGATGATTTAGATTTTTTTTAAACAACATCAACATCAAATAACAAATTTTTGTCCTAAAAAATCAATAATAAATGCTTTAATAAAAATACAAGCTTTATTTTAACAGACTAAACAAGTTAAAATTATTTTTTGCAGCATGAAGCATATAAACATAGATAACTGCAGAATAACAGGTCAGTCTTTAGAGAACTAACTCATAGCTGAACTCATAAACTGTAAAGTGCAGTTTTAAATCAGATCATAGAAAATGTATGGGGAATTAAATTTTCCATTAACTAGTTTTTCTTATCAGCAAAACATTATGTATTCACGCTTCAAAAGTGTATTCAAACCTTTTAGTTTAAACTACTTACAAAAAGTGTTCAATCAAAAAATATTGTAGTAAGCAAATTGCGCTTCCAGCAAATCATCTGTAAATATGCAGATATTGCTCTGTTTGTGCATGCAGCGTCTCTAGCTTGTTGTTGTGGCAATAATCGATGATGCAACATGATTAGTGCCAAACACGCTTTTCTTGTTTTTTTTATCCTGCACCTCCGATGTATTCAAGCACATTTGAATACACCGGTTTTTGAAAACTCTGTGAAACCCATTACATTTGTCCCCTAGAAAGCGATTTGGGTTAATTTGGCAAACACAGAATCTCAGCATCCACAAGAGTTCTATAGAAATATAGAGGAGAAACTAGGATGGATATTTCAAGAGAGCAGAATTTTTTGAGAGAAGATGTGGAAGAAAATTGCTGACTCCAGTTGCTGGGCTGGGACTGGGCCTTGGCTAAATCCAGTGGAGAGATATGAAGACTTTCTAATTTGCTTCTCCCCTATTTTAATAATAGCTGTGCATAAGTAATTTATGAAAGGCCAGCCAGCACTAGGCATGGGAAAATTAAACGCATTTTATCGTAAAGCAGGTGGATTTCTATTTATCATTAGCATGCATACAATTTGCACAATGTTATTTCTCCTACTGATGGAATGTAACCAAATAATGTATGAAGTCTTTTTTTTGGCTTGTGCACAAGTGAAATTCAAAGATAAAAGTGCCAGCCGTTTGCAATTTTCTGCCACCCCAACCTAATTCTAGAAGCTCCTTATTACAGCACAGATTCATTTGCTCTGCGTTAAAGTGACATTAGGATTCAGATCTGATGAAATGCAGGGCATCCCTTTATATCATTAGTCGCACCCCCCTTCACTATCTCCACGAATTTGATTCTGCTATAGAATTACAGGCACTAGAAACATTCTCAGTATGCTACGCACTGTGTGAATATTAATACTGTAGCCTTTAAAAACTTGTTTTTAAATCAAATGTGCATGTATTCGTCTGTTATGACTGTGCTGGAACATGTGTGGAATGGGAAAAAGTATTAATTCAGAATATATATGAACCTTGGACATAAGCAGATTATGAGCATTTAGAATGGTTTGTTATCATAATATTCTGCACAGCATATTGCAAACTTGTGTTGGGCAGTTTAAACATGCTGTTGAAGATCATAGTTAATTCTGCTGATTTATGGTAATTCTGTGGCTTTATCGCACATGGCATCAGAGACGCTAACAAGCTTAGCATAAGCTTCTGCTGAAACCTTATGAGGTTTGAATTCTGTGGCACAAAATCTCACTTCAGCAGAAATGGCGTGATTCTGACCCCTAAAATTAGTGCTGCTGCATATATTTTTTGCAAGAAAAGGTAGTCTAGCCATTGCTGAAAATGCTGTGTTTATACATTTTGAGAAGTCCAAATATTTACCATGTTAATCATTGCTGTGCTAAATTTGAACAAATTTATCCTTATTTAGGTAAAATGGGCAGATCAATCAATTAAAATGTATACATTTAATTTGTAAATCTATTTTATTACAAAATGACAAAGTAGCATAATTAGCCTACTACTGATCATACGTCTTACCCTAACCTAAATGTTAAGCTTCAGTGCTCTTGTCCTGAATGACCTCAAATCACACAGCTTGTTAGAGAGAGAGGTACAATCAAACTTATGATTTTCACCTTGCACAAGACCCATCCATTTTGCATACTGCTTATTCCCTTTAAAGGGTCACAGGAGGTGCTGAAGCCTATCAAAGAATATCCGTAGGCAGTATAGACAGGCCGACAGCCTGGAAAGATGACCAGTCTATTACAGGACTAACATACACTCTTCAGATAAAGTAAAATATAGTTGATCTTATTATGTTGACGAAACCCAACACCTTATACAAACAAATAAATTGACAATTGAAGGGTTAAAAAAACATATGACAGAATGTGCATTAGTTCTTCTCTGCAAAACAGGGACAAAAATGCAGCATGTGGCCATATTTCAGCCTGAAACATAATTTCACAAACTTAAACCATTTTTCCTCCTCATTTCCCATGTGTAATAATTCAATACCAGACAAAATAGTCACTTGTAGCAGGTTACTTGGAAATTTCATTATTATAAACTCTTGGTATTATCAAAATTATACATTTGGAGCTGTTATAGAACAGCTTCACAAAAACGAGGGGAAAGATGAGGACAGTCTCATCTTATTAAAAGAGATGAAATAGTGGAATTAGCTTCAATCTAATTACAAGCCACACTATCTAATGTAAAAACATGCCTGTTTTTTTACTCTCATTCATTTGGACTAGTAATTAGGTTTGGCCTCTAAAATGCCACCCTTTAATCATCCAAAGGCAGATGTGATTTGCAGTGCAATTTAATCTTGCTTTAATGAAGAACTAATGGATGCATTGCAAATTACTTTTTCCTGTACAGGAGGGAAAAATCTATTTCCTGCTTTTGAAAAGATCAAGAGTATCTTTGATAATAGCCGGAGAGGGCCTGGTCGCTTCACTGCATCGAGCCAACAAGCTCTTTTACTCGACTCACCATTCAATAGAAAGGGGGCCACAATTAGCAACAAAGCAGCGAAAATGCATCCGTACACCAGAATTGCTCATCGTGGCTCAAGCCCTCGGCTCCCAAAGCCTTGTTAGCAGCAGGGCTAAAGTGTCACTGAGGAACAATGGACTGTGATAAATTACCCTTCGCCTAAAAAAAGATGTACAGCTAATTTTCAATTAAAGCTAAAAATGCACCGCAGATTGAAGACAAATTGGACGTGCGGAGCACAAACTAATATATGCTCACTCCTCCGACACCCTCTCCAGTTTTGAGTGATTATGAGAAAATAATTATCATTTTTTTATTGAACAAGACTGTTCCATGGGTTGGACTAAAAATATGGTGTTTTCAAACTGTCAACAAACTACAGTGGAATGGGATGAAAATGTTGAGAAAACTCAAATTGATATGATCTAATAATTATGACTTATTTTTTGCTTGACAAAGGATTTTCATCTATAAGTAGAATTTGAAACAATTGCCTTCAACATATATATCTGACTGACAAATTAGAAACCATACAGTGTATTTCAGCAGAAACAGGCCATACTAGAGTGCTGCATATTAGGACAATTTAAATGTTTATCTAATAATTATACAACATGAATCATCTTTACATAACAACAGATTTTCAAATAAACAACAGTCTCCAAATAAACATCTCTGCCAGAATTCAATGGACACCATTGAAAGTGGTTTATGCAGATGAATGCAATAAAAACATTGCAACCATGGAAGAAGCTTGTCCAAATGAGCCCTTGAGTATCTTGGTGTGTATGCGTGCTTCCTAAAAATGAAATCCTAATAGAACTTGGGCTTAACCAAGAAACAGCCAGCCTGCATATCTGATTACTGGGGCCAGTAATTTCTTTTTAAATAAGGAAAGAATTGGATAGTATGAATGAAATTTTCCTGTCAAAGTGCAATGATGGTACCACGGGAGATAATGTATTTTTATAATCATTCATCAGTGGTGAGAGTGCTCAGGCTTAGCATAATGGAATTCGTAAACTGGTTTAAGTCTGAACATGGGGGTATACTATCAGTCAGACCATAAATGCTTATATGGTGGTGTACTGGTGAACGTTTTTACTGGCACATGCTGAAGTTATTTGCCTGAAGATTTTACACATGTGGGGTGAGGATAATTGCAGGGCCCCAAATATTTATTTCCAGAATCTTGCAGGGTTTCTTGTTGTATATTTTATATTGAATAGCATTTGCTGAAGAATTTCAAAGTGCCAAATCAAGGCACCCAGACATGAAGAGCATGTTTAATCTTTAATTCATGACAAATATGAATATGAATCTAAACTGTATGTATAAAGTTATTTTAATGAAAGATGCAAAGGTTACTTTGGTGTTATGAGAATGTGCTTATTCAAGTTACATACACATAATGTATATGTGTGTAGCTACTAATGTAAGCACAAAAAATACAAAATATAGTTTTTAAGTAAATAACAACAATTTTGCAACACAAGCTGCAAGGTTAATGTTTTTACAAAAAAAA
>JAZGTJ010020569.1:0-10323 GCA_036877575.1 Botia almorhae
GTGCTGAAGAAGCTGTTGTAAAAGGAGGAAATCATACAGTCTCAATGTATTGGGTTAGATGAGGTAAGCCAGAATTATTTGTAGTCTGGATTTTTTGCCAGTCCTCTTATCACCTCTGAGAGAAAAACAGATCATGGTCTGGTGCAGCAGCACAACACCCCTCACACACTGGACAGACTTTATATCAATATGCATCATGAGAGATGCAGAAATCACTCAGCGGCCTGTAACAGTAGACTGAGAAAATTACAAGTTTGGCTGCCCACACCTTTTAACACTTCACAGTTACCTCTGTTATGAAAGCAATATGCCATCAGGTGTAACGGGGATGTTTTGCCACTCTTTACAAATGACAGATAAATATACTAGAGGCTCTCACTTTGTTTGGCATCAGAACCATGGTTTCAATCAAACATCAAGTAATCATGCAACATAATGCTACTGTAAACCTGTAGCTCACGTCAGAGCTGTTGTACAGTGGGTTATGCATGCATCTCTTTTGGGGACTGGGTTCGAGTCTGGCTCAGGTCCCACTTCTCCTCTTCAACCTCAAAATGTCAGCCAAATGACACATGACTCTAAGAGCCAAGTGACTCTGTTTGCCTTACTGGTCTGAGGTTGTAGACCAGATCCAAAGTTTTGTACCAAAAGATTTTTAAAAGTTTTACTTTCATTCTATGCCTTATCTTTGTTGGTGAACTTTTTCTTCATTTTAAACATCAAATCAATTAAAACCATTCTAGGTAACAAATGAAAAGTTCAATGGAATAAGTACAATGATTCTATTGGTAAGGCTTCAACCCTTCCCAAGGTCATCGGAAGAGATAGCCGAGGAAAAACAGCAAGTGTCTCTCCTCTCCGGTTCACAGTCATGGGAATAACAGCGACAGTGTTCAGGTAATAAGATGCTCACAATCTGACAGCCAGATTGTGACAAATGATGCCGTCCGGGCCGAGACGTTCAGTCAGGAATGCTAAGGGCCGGTCTGTAGCTTTATGTTTGCTCTTGAGTAATTGCATTTGGAACTCCATTAATCAGCAAACAGACAATAAAGTAAACCCTCATTTAGCCTTGATAAAGCAGAGACTGGCTGGCAGATCTCATAGGCTCACAGAGGAAGGGGGAGGAGCTCATCTCTCTCATCTTCATTGCAGAAAGACCTCCGGTCTCCTCGTGAAGTCTGAAGGTGGGTAAGACTTTTGTTTATGCATTTCAGAGGACAGAAAAGACATTCAAACCTCTGTGGACAGCTGATGGAAATGAATATGAAAGCTCTGTTGGATTGAGGTGTGATTTGATACAGCAGGTGTCCCGTTAAATGATGAAGTATTCGAAGGAAAGTTTTTAAAAGAGCTGTTCACGCAAAAAAAACTTGTCATTGTATTTATTTACCCTCACAGAACACAGAAGGATATAAAAATAGTCTACTTGTATTTCATCACTCAAGACCAAAGACATTATTTGATATTTTATCACATTTGTTTACATGAATTAACATTATGAGAGTTGTATTATGCGCTTAAGATATATTATTATCTTAAGCGTTCATTATGAGAACGCTTAAGAAATCTTTAGAACCAATGTTTTGCTAGCTTTTGTGGTGTATTTTAATCTATAATTAAAGAGTCACCAAAAGAAATCAAAGAAGATCAGAAATGGGCTGATTGCATCTCACAAGATCTGTCCAGCGTCACACAGTCCAAAACACACTGCACCACCCAGAGATAAGATGCCACAAGAGCCCTCCGGCTATCTGTGGTGCAGCTTTCTCCTCAGTTTAGTCTTTATAAAATGACAGGCCAGAGCCTGTATGTCAGGCCCAGTGTTCCTGCCTTTGAAAGGCTCTCATCAGCATTGATCTGCCTGCCTGCCCATGAGAGCAGAGAAGCTGTATAGATGAAAGTTCCCTCGGTCTCCTGTCACCTACTGACATGCATCCATGCACATACACCTGCACACACAAGCATGCTGTGTGTCCTTGCCCTGTCCTTTCGTGTTTGCTTTAGTTACCTCAGGAAAGGAATAGTCACAGCCTCTCTAATCTAGTTCTCAGTCTAGAAACCTTTAATCTGATTGGCCGACTTTTAACTTACAGGAGTAATGACAAACAGTAAGCAAAAAATAATATAGCACTGTTAGCATTAGCACACTGATATCAAGTACATATTATATACTTAAATTTATGCTATGGCTGCATGACTATATGTATCAAAATGTCATGATTTTAAAAATTAAAACATTGACGAATAATTTAAAATGCTTTCTGTCATTTTGACAGATAACAAACAAGTACGGAAACCATTTGTCATGTCTGTTTTGATTTGAACTTTTTTAATAATATATACCCAGCAGTCACCTGACTCTGATGACCCCTTCCTCTACACTGTAAGTAGGTGGTTCTTGTCCAGGATAAACTGCTGTGAGGACCAGACCTTCTGCCATTTATCCAACGGTCTGGCTAGAAGAGAACTGGACAAAGAAGAATTGTCTGAGGGAAAATATTCAGAGGAGAGAGAGATTTCTGGTTCTTCTTATTTCACACAGAGGAGTCAGTGTAGGCTGAGGTATCTGACAAAAGAGGAGAGAAACAGCGATCTGTCCTCCTCCCGCCCCTTCAGAGGACCATTTAAAGCGTTAGAGCTTTGAGGGATGGAGGTGACTCAGTGAGATGTCAGAGTGGAGGGCACAGATTCAATCCCTCAGCTTTCTGCAGAAGGACAAGTGCTCTGAGCCAGAGTACCAGTGACCTGCATGTCAAACAGCCGAGCCGGACCTCTTTCCACCTCACACAAGATGGAGAAGCAATGTACACACGCAAATCCTTCTTCCACTTCAGTGGCTCTCCTTCAGATCCTCAAACTTTGTAGTCGCTCCTCTCAGCCGACCGTGTCTCGTCTCCATTCTTTGTTCTGTCTCCATGTGTTCAGTTCGTCTTATCCTGCTTAGCTCAGAGGATCTGGTGCCTTGTCACAGACTTGCAGGCTACATGGCCTCCGTTAGAAGAGGTCATACAAACTTTAGTCAGTGTAGACGTTGTATTTGATTTGATGTAAAGGAAATGGCTGTGTAATCAGTTTTATTGTTGTTTACCTTCATGTCAATCGTTCAGCTGATGATACTTTAAAAACATGGGCTAGAAACTCTTATAAACATCAAAAATAAGACATGACATAAAACCTTAAGGCAGTACAATCCTTTGAAGAGACTCTTACAATTATCCCTCACAGCATTGATTTTTATTCAAGTAAAATTAAATATGCTGTCTACCCTGACCAAGGTCTGTGCGCAGAAACTGTGGCTTGTTTTGTTTCTCCTGTCAGCCCTTTTGTACCCCGTCCCAGCGTGTTTTCTGCTGTTTCTTTTCTTTTAGGCATCCAGACTCTGTCTTCTTCGCTGGTCGTCCCCTGCATCTGTTATTTTGGCAGCATCCTCCCTTGAGACCTTGACAGGCCTGGAGAGACTTTCATCATCTCTGTTGCAAGATATATTCTCACTGCTGATAGTACAGTAAGAAAGGAGAACGTACTGCTATTTCAGCTGGAAGTCACATAAATTAAGACCTCAGACTGTGCATGACAATATGGCTTCCTGCTCTTACATTTTTTAACAGCGCCGTGTGCAACACTTCACATTTTGTGGGATACAATATTAGCGAGTGTAAAAAGAGTTAAATGTAAAGTAGCAACGGATCTAAAATTAGAAGCTTGAAAAAAAACTGTCCACATCAAAATGTGTTGCTAACCGTATAGGTTTGTGTTTAGCAAGAGTGTTTTTGATCGGGCTGAAAATGAGCTGCTGATGCTGATGCTGAACGCGGCTCGATCTTTCAAAGAGATTCAACAAAAGAGCAAACAAACTCAAAAAAAGAGCACAAAGAAACACGGAATAAAAAGTTCTTCTTCCAAACACGAGCACAGGAAGCAGCGAGAGTCTTTATAATGTAAAGAGCCTTTTATCTTCAGCAGAGAAAAGACGAACAGTGCTTAACTACCAGCCATAACAACCAGACTGACTTATTAGAGTCACATCTCCTATGAATGATGATGTTTCACTGCTGGGTGATATTTACTTGTTGTGCTTTCATGATCATTTCAACATACCGAGCAGGCAAATGACTTTTAGTAAACGTCATGTATGGGTCCCATCTGAATGTTATTGTAGGTTAAATGTTAAATGAACATATTTTTACAGTATTACTATTTTGTGTTCAAATAAACATTTGGGCAAAACATTATTTGATCATCAAATTGTAACATTTTATACTGAAGCAGTTAACATATAGTTATGAATACATATGCAGTTTTAGGACAACACTTGACTTGTATAGTAATATTTTTTTCATGTATATAAGAATTAATCTTCTTTTAATTTGCCACACTACAAGACAATTCAAATGAACTGCAAAAGAGTGAATTCACAACTGAATTCACAATCTGCAAATATTTGTGATGAGATGTTTAAACATGAATTCAGGGGTGCCGCTCGCAATTTTGGTCCCTATGACAAAATATGAGGTTGGGCCCCCCTAGTAGTGTTATTACTAATAAAGCAGATCTCTGGGGGCCCCTAAAGGGCGTGGGCCCTTAGAATTGTCCTAACTTTCCCCCCCTTAGCGGCGCCCCTGCATGAATTATCCGTGCTGTGCTTTCGCTACAGTGTGATTATTTCCTTTAAGAGGGCGGATTAAATCTTGATGAGATGTACACGTGTTAACTGATAAACTGTGATCTTTAAGTGAGTTTATTGTAGCGCCGGAAAGTTGGAGAGATGTTTCATTACAGGGAGAGAAATCCGTCTTATTTGCACGATGACACATTTGTGGAGTCGCTTTAATATTCTTTTAATATTCGCTTTAATAATAATATTATTATATATTACACTGCGCATGTCGACGCACATGCTGATATCTCAGTTACCGATGTCATTTATTTATTGTTACCCAGCTTTGACTTTTCTACATTTTTCATGAATACAATATAAAACAGCCTTACAATAAAAGGTCCGTCATGGCGGTCAGCGTGTTCAAAAGCCAGTGGGCCGGTTTAAAACCGCCTTTTCTTTTTCTGGTATTGCTCTGTTCTTCATATGAGCAGTGGACGAAAAGTGTAATCAGATTTCATGACTGACGGCTTGCCTTGAAGCTTGTTAATTTTCACAACTCGCCCACATGTGAGTCAGTTTCAAATATTCGTTGGAAAACTCAAACAAAGCTCAGGAAGAGTTTTTTCTTTGTTTGCGACTGACTCACTGATGTAGCTGTTCTGTTCTGTGTCACAGTCTTTATTTTCCTTCTGCGATAGTTTTCACATGAAGCTTTAAAAAGCGGATGATGGAGGTACAAATGTTCGGCCTCAGTCTGAGCGTGACTAATTGTCAAGGGGGCAATTTTATTGCTCAGAGACTCGCTCTTTTATAGCTCAAGAGCGCATTTATTTATTCATTTATTTTTATTTTCTCTGTCAATACAGACAAAACTTCCCTCTTTACAAATCTTTAAAAGTGTACAAATTAATTTTTTTTTGTTTGTATATATGTATTTAAGTTTTTGATATACACGAGTACAGTGCTAAACCAATGTCAAAATCATATCACAGATATGATGATAAATGTCCATGTTGAAATCTCTGACACTTTTGACTGTTTACATTTGATCTCAATAAAAAATACTATAACAGAAACAATTTTGGCAAATTAAAGACATTTCGGCTAACATTACCACCCTCACAGGTCACACTCTAAAACCAGAGCGTTCTCCAGTTCCTTCCTGTTCTTTCATTCAGATTCATGTAATCCTTTTTCATTTCCCCACTAAACAAAAGCAGACACTTAGAGGCTGAGGTCAAGACTGTTTTATCCTTTAAACTCCCCTTTAGGAGAAGGATTACAACAGGCGTTTGGGTTTGCTACGTCTTTTCACCTGCTATCAAACTGTGAAGTTGTGAGAAAGAGTCACGATTCACCAAAACTAAAGGTTTATGTTCAGGGCTTTGTTGAACATTATCATGTCAAAATTAGATCTTCATTCACAGGGAACCGTTAACCATGAGAATAATGACTCTGTATTTAATTAGCCACTAAACTCATAAAGAGATCATTATTCTCTGCATCCAAAATGCTATTCAAACTCCTCCTGTGGTGAACGGTAAACAGGCAGCCTGTGAATCTGTGAGTCTGGAGTTATGACAAATACTAATTAGTTATTTTTCCGCTGTTGTCTGCACTGGAACGCTGCTCTGAATCACTGGAGATGAGTCAAAAACTTTGAGCTGTCAACGAAAATGTCACGCACTTTGATGTTTTGATAATGCTCGTTGATTCACAGAAAACTATCTAATGGCCAGGCCTGGTTCTTTGTGAAGTATCTGCAGTTAGTCGATGAGTGTGCTGCAAAGAATTCTGGGATTTTACTTCAGGTGAAATGATTCTGATTTATGTGGGACTAAAGTGTTAACTGAACTAGTTTGATTATCACTCTAGTCCTCATTACAGTACTAAGCCATTAATTTGAATGTTTCTAATTAAAATAGTTAGAAGATGAGAAGGATTAAAATTGATTACGGCACATTGCATTGCATGCTACAAAAGACAACTAACTACACAAAGTATATTCACTAAATTACATCCGGAATGATCCAGGAAATCTTAGTAGACAGACTACCAACTGTCCGGTTTCATTTGCCTTTTAGTATTTCTAAGACTAAAATCACATCATCGCATTTGACATGCCATGTTGTGTGGTGATATTTTAGTTAGATCACATATTTCATAAGTGCATATATTACATAATCATGAATAAGATATTACTATATGTAACACTAATTCCTACAAAAAATGTCAGGAGAATGTCAGTTTGGAAAATGTCAAAGCATCAAGTGGAGTATATGAGTGGAATGGACTGACAGCAGTTTTCTATCTAATCACCGGAACTCCACTCCAGATTTCTGTTCTTGCTTTCTGCTCATCTTATGTTAACCTATGAGACATCCTGGGCTGTCTGCCTTAGAGGCCACTTGTCTAATCAGACAGAGTACTGTTACCACTAAAAATATTATGTTAGAATAAATAGGTTCAAGTACAGTACGATGGATCAGTGACTTACAATGCTCATTAACATCCACTTGGTTACTATATTAAGAGACAGTCTTAAACATTATATAACTCCAGATTACAGAGTTCATGAATTGCTTTGTAAAAATATATAAAACCGGCCCCATCTGGACCTCAGCTCAGCTTGTTCATTTTCAACGCAATACTGTTTTGTTCACACCTGTAGAACGTTCCTCCAAAGGAACGCAGTTAAAACGCATAATTCCCAAGAACACCTGCTAGCATCTGGCTAAAAGCTAAACCGTTCCCCTAATCAGACTTAGCAGTAGAGATCTGCTACAGAAGAAACACTAAAGGCAATTAGTTTAAAAGACATTACTTGACATTTAACTCATCTTCTCTTTATGAGCCAGTGAATAGCTGACATTTGTATGTGACTGAGGCCTCGCTGGGCATAATTTGGCTGGCAGAGGGGGCCCAGACCCACAGACTGGGCCAGGGCTGTCTGCACCCGTCTCAGCGCAGACAGCCGGGAGGAGGGGGAAGGCAGCAGGTCAGACTGACTCTTTAGCCGAGCTTGTGCTCAGTAATTGGCAGAGAACGGTGAAAGTACACTCTAACATGGAGGAACGTGGTGTAAAATAAGTTGTTCCAGGGGGTCTGTTCCTGTAATAAGTCTACTGTAAGTCACTATGGATAAATATAGTGCACTCTGTCTGTACTCTGGTGACTCATATCCGATTTGTCTGAATCATGGTTTTGGTCAAAATTCAGAATTTAGAAAAGTAGAATCTTTCAGTCTTTTAGAATGTACAGAATTGGTGTTTATAGAAATTCAATTACATGAAAAAAATTACACGATTCATTTGAACTATGCCTATTTGTTTCCTAATATACAGTATCTGGAACACCCAAAATTGTTTGATAAATCATACAGAAATAAAATGCTTTGTCATTTTAAACTAGCCTTAAAGTTATATGAATTTATTGTAAATCAAGTAAATGTTTCATTCATATTTAAAGTGGATTTTTGCAATCTTGCTACCTTAATTCAAATTCACTTTGGATGTGAATTAGAATTCAAAGTGCATTCACACTTCACTTCTGAATGTCTTCTGTGTTGCTTTGGAGATGCTGGAGATGTGAGTTGGTAATTTATATATAGTCTAAAGATTTTAAATGAAATGGAAATGTACCACAAGTTTTACAAATGTATTCATACCAATTCATGCCTAGGCTGATAATTAAACAATAATAATTAAAAGAAAAATCACAGAACACTTGGGAACTGTTAAAGGCAAGCCGAAATGGCCTTTCACCAAAACACTAGAGCAACCCTGGATTAGCACACATAACAAAAATGTCAACAGTGTTCTGATATAATACAGTGCCCTGCCTCAGAGATGTATGACTCGAGTTGATTTACTGCGCTTGAAATGCTGACTGCAGGTATTGGCAGGGCATACGCGCCCACGTGTCTCATGCCACGTGCCCATAACCAGCTAATTGTGATGGATCTTCTGTGCTGACTGAAAATGTATTCTGTTTCCATGACATCTGTCAATCAACCCAGACCCGCCATAATCAATTTCACTCTTTGCTAGCGCATTGAAGTGCTGTGCATCCAGGTCTCCTGAGAGTCTGGCTGTTCTGAGCTCAGTTTTTGTTGAGTATAAGCAATTGCCTGCGCTAGATGAAGTGGCTTTTTGCTCAGCCCTAATATGTCGCTTCCCAAATTTGTTTTTATCTAAATTGCTGGAAGTATTAGCTCAAGCGGTGACCTCTGAAAGCTGAAATTAGAATTGATTTAGCTAAAAAGAGCTTCCAGTTTACAATAGGGATTCTTCCCCTCCCATGACAAATAACCTGATCAATAAAACCAAACAAAATCACCAACAACAGCAAGACTGAACAGCAAGACTTTAGAGAATGAAAAGAGTTTTCCTGTAGCTCAGTGGTTAGAACATGGCGCTAACAACGCCAAGGTCATGGGTTCGAACCCAGGGATTGCACATACTCAGAAACAATGTATAGTGTAATGCAATGTAAGTTGCTTTGGATAAAAGCGTCTGCCAAATGCATAAATGTAAGTGTTTATAAATGTAAACAGCAAGACTGAGAAAGGGGAACGAGCTGAATGTGTCATGTACTGTACTGTACTGTAATCTCATGGAAGTGAAGCAAATGTAAGTTGGGTTTGCTCAAAATGGTTCCGGTTAATGGAACTAGGTTTTGTGTTCTTTAAAATGAGAACTTTCTCATTGGTATGTTTGTTCGAGAACCCTGACTTGACTGACAGAGCACTAGTGTCAGTTTGGTGCAGCGCTATACGTTTGTCTGACCAATGGCAGTTTGGGGGTGGGGTCATTAATGAATTAATTAATTTGCATAGCCAAATTGACTAATTCAGTAATGAATTTGGCAAGGCAAATTGGCTAAAAATACAAAAAACAAAAATATTCTGAAAATCAATAATATTGTAGCATTCCTGCATAAACTGCTGCAAAGAATTATGGGTATATTTTCTCTCCATTTGAAACAAGCAGCGCTTTAATGCGTTCAGTGATGTTCTTTTGTATATCAAAGGTTTGCTCTGTAAAGGCTCTTTTGTTCATTGCATTTTGTCAAAATTAACATCATCTGTTTTTTTTGTAAATGGTTCCTGTAAATTAATCATTTTCTCGCTTGCTGTAAAACGTTATAGCATTTAACAGACAATCGTCATAATTAACGCTCTGCCTTTTCACCATTTACAGTATGGATTGATCTTACTGAGATGGGATGAGTGCTACTGTAATGTACTCTGTCTGTCTTTGTGCAGTTGCTCGGTATTGGGTTTTTGGAGATATTACAGCGCTGTTGGGTTTTCTCCATAGTTTCATATGCAACAATTCAATTGTTATTTTGTCGGCGGAGTGTTGTCATTATTTGAAGGATGTGTCTCATACAACTATACACTCAGGTGTGCATATTGATATACAGCTTACAGGAAAATAGTCCATTTTCACATTCCTGCTCACATTAGCTGGTTATTGCGGAGAAAACATGGCTAATATAGAGCATTCAAAGTAAAACCTAAAGTTTATTACGATAACATAGAGATAGAACAATTTGATGGCATCAGTTGTTCTATGCATGAGAAAAATATGACATTTAAAAGTCTATGGTGCGGCATCAACAGACCGGAAAGACGTGCGGCTGTGAATTTTTAAAGGTTACTGGAAACTTTGTGTATGTAGTGTTGTTAATAACAGACCGTGCGACCGTCGGCTTCG